>ML879518.1:6720-16770 GCA_009831015.1 Picea engelmannii
GGCTCAAGAAGATAATTTATATTAGGCTATTAGCCTCCAAGAGAAAAAGTCGGCCAGAATTAATAATAATATACTGAACAGACACATACCCAGAAGGAGAAGTCAGCCCCAGCAAACTGGCAGGATTACTATAAATACAGGGCATCAGTTCTCATTTGACAGCATCTCAGAATTGCAGTTTCCCAGTTGGTGCGCACTGCAGTTGCAGTCTGGTGCGCAGGTTTGGAGGAGGGTTGCAGGTGCAACTGCAGCAGCAGCTAGTTTCAGTATTGGCTTGGATATCTCTTGGCTAAGGTTTGGAACATCTGATCAGTCTTTTGAGATGCGCTATCCTTGGGGATTGATGCGCTACTCTTTGTTTGGCTATCTTGCCTAGGGTTTGCTTCCGGAGGAATTCTCAGGTCAAGGTTAAGGTGCTCGGAGGGAGGCTTCGGCCTGTGGTTGGGTGACGAGGGTATCATCAATGGAAAAACGAGCACACCATCTTCTATATTCTAACAATGACTTAGACCTACATTCTTCAACCCATAACCATTAGCACTCTGGTGCTTAGTTCCAAAACCACATAACTCTAATATGGATCTAACCCTTTACTTCTCATCCCTCATCGCAATGGCAAAAGGTTCTTTTGGAGGGGAAGTCGATTGAGCGCATGAGCATTAAGACTGCGACTCGATATCACTGCCATTCGATCAAGTCAAAGTTTGATCTCAACCGTTACCTTATTACTTCTTGCCAAGTCTCCCTACGCCGTCGATCTACCTTTCAAATGCACAGCAACCATCAATTTCTGTAGACAATGCTTTACTGACCTCTGCAAGCCGGTCACAAATGGAAAACGCACACTATCCCTTCCAGATTAGGATTCAGAATTCAATCACGATGCAAATCGAGTTTGTATCTATTGATTCAGGGTTATCAGTGATATTTGAGTGCGCACTAATTATAATTTGAACCTGTCTCGATATTCAAAACCCTAGTTCGATTGTAAATCAATGAAATTCACCCAGCAACTTAATAAAAGAAACAACTAATTACTTCTATTTGCCAGAAGAGTAGATCTTGTCATAAAAACAATCTCAAGCATATCAATCTACAATAAAACAGTCTCAGACTTGGAGAATTTTCACAAACCCTTGTTTCTTTTTTTCTTTTTTTCCAGCTATATCATTTACAGTCTTCCACCGAGAGCTCACACCTCTCTCTCTCTGTCCTCTACCCTTCCTCCGTCATCTGCATGCTCCTCAGGAAGCACCAACCTAACTACTAACAACCCCCTCCACAATTAGAGGGATTTTCTATTTTTAGAAAAAAAATAATCCCTACTAATTAGCAACAAACTGACCAGATGGCTCAATCTCCTCGTAGGGAGCTTTAGACTGCCATCTAACCCTACTTTAACTCAGAAATTGACAACAAATTAACTGACAACAATTATCCACTTAGATTAAGATATTTTGAAAATCAAAACCTTCAAATCCCTAGAACTGCTAGTCCTCTTCCAAAGCTACAACATGTGACCAATGCATCACATTGCTAGCCCTGCCTTTGATGCTCCTGCATCAGACTCCCAAGGTAAGAAAAAAAATTATGACCTCCAGGTCATATGCCTCTAATGCCCAATCACCTGGTTTCCAAACCTTGTACTGCAACTTTCCACTGTATTCACTTCCATTACATTTCAGTTCTAATCTCAACTTCCAGCCTTCCACACCTTATGTTGCAATCTGCTATTGCATTTACCCAGCACTTCTTCTTCAGTTGATGAATTAAAACAATTCATTTCTTCCTTCTCCATATTACACATTCTCCTGGAATGCCTTGGCATAACTATCCACAACTCATCAAGTTTCTTATCCCACTTCACACTTTCACTTTTAAGTTGTTGACTACTTACCTCTATCATTCTTTCATCCTTAATGTCTTTGAGAACATCTTCCTCTGTAACAATTACTTGTTGGCCCTGAACTTCAAATTCACTCCCATACTTAAGTTCCTTCAGCAAATATTTCAGCAACCTAGCTCTCTTGTGATGTCTTCCACATTTTCCACCATAATGTCGATCATAGCATTCTGCTTCCATTATACTTTCACTTTCTATCTCAGCAATACTGTATTGCTTGAGATCAGTCACCTCTTCCATCACACTCGGTATTTCAGACTTCAATCTGCATTCCACAATTTCATTTCTCTGGTTGCCTTTCAAAACAATTCCTTTCTTATCTTCACCATACTGCAGCAACATAACTTCAACTTCTTTATAAGACTTCAAAGCCTCAATTCTCCCTATTTCAGCGTGATTTTTAAAATCAATTTTCTGTTTTGCATTCACTTCAGACTTCCCTAGATCTACACATAAATTCTTGCTAGAATTATAAAAATCTCCAGACATGAGCACCTTGCTCTGTTTACTCAAGGACTCATAGTTCTTGTCTGTTTCTTTTCCAGGCCTATCATCCTCTTTCTTATTCAACTCTAAATTTACAGTCTGAATACCCATTCTCTGGTTTTCTAGCCTCTTCTCCAATAGGCTTAACTCACACCATAAATCTTCCATCTCTCTTGAAACTTCTCCCAAAAACCCAGCACAATCTTCATCATTTTCTTTCTCTGCATCAAATATTAGCCAGCCTTCTTTATCTTGACTGCCATCAAGACTAACACCCTTGAATAATTAATTGTCACCTACAAAATCTTCTATAGCAACTTTTAGTAGCTGCTCTTCTTTGGCCTCAATCTTCAATGGTTGTCCAATACTTGTATAGTTTACTACAGTTGGGTTTAATAATTGCCCGTCTTTCCTCATCATAAGATTATTTGAATCTTCTTGCATCTTCTGTAAAGCCTGAGCTTTGTTTTTCTCATCTTCAGTGACAACATAAGGTAGTTGTCTTGCTTCAACATATCCTGCATTTGCAAACAAAATATCAGCTTTAAAATCATGAGACTCTTCAGTCCCCCTTGATGATTTCTTCACCAATTCTCTTAGCTGATTTCCATTGTCAGAGTACCCCATCAAATTCTTCTTGAATTCCATATCCACTTCATCAGTTTTTCCAAGAAAACTTTCTGTATCATATCACATGGACAGACTTCTTTCTAATTCATCAATTCCTTCTCAAGATCGGCTTTCTTGAGCTCTCTAACCTTCCTCAAAGCTAATAATTGTAGCCCTTGCTTCTGCTGCAATGCAGACCATTTCATTCTCTTCCTTTTCATCACCCAACCATAATACTCATCTTCATTGCTCTCCTGAATCAACATCTCTAGTTTACCAAATCTTTCTTTCAATTCAGCAAACTCTTTATCACATTCCTTTTGACCTGTCTTCTGGATGTCCTTCATTTGCACATCCTTCTTCTCCCAACTGTAGTCTTTCTCTATATTCCTCGTATGAACATGAGTAGTCATCTGTCTTCCTATCTTCATGACAGCATCAAGAAACTGTCTTTTATTACCCAGACCTGAGCAATCTTCATGGCCACAGCCAACCATCTTCTTCTTTACTTGTGTGACAGTTTCAAGTGATTGTCCAGCATATTTCGAATTTGTAAAACCTGCATACATACACCAATTGTTAGTTTCAAAATCATAAGGCTTCAAGGCCTCTTTTGTGGTCTCAAACATCAGCTCTTCCAACTGATTTTCATCCCTCCAAGGATCCACAAAACCATCATCTAATCTCATGCCTTCACCTTCATCATTACTCTCACCAAGAATAGGTCCTTGTTCAGGTTCACATAAATAAACCTCTTCCTCAGCACACATTCTTTGCTCCAACTCAGCTCCTCTGAGTTCTTCTTCCAACTGAACTCTTGTATCATACTTCAGTCTCCTTTGTAACTAAATCCACTTGATTCTTTTCCTCTGAAAAACCCAACCATACCTTTGGTCCTCCATATTTCTCTGTACAAACTCTCTCATTACTTCCAGTTGCACTTTTATTTCAGCCAACTCCCTATCAAGCTTTTCCTGACTTGATCTTTTATGGCCCTTCTCTGAACCTTCATTATGATTATCAGCAATCACAGTCTTCTTTCCCTCATGAACTCCTCTTTGTTCATCATGGACTACGACCAATCCATCACTACAAGCTGACTCCATCAACTTGTCTGCAGATACCACACCAAGTCTTCCCATGCTTGGCCTTCTACTGGTATCTATGTTGGTTTCTCTTTTCTGATTGTGACTCCTCTAAGATGACCATTGATGGTTATCTTAGAGGA
This sequence comes from Picea engelmannii, assembly GCA_009831015.1. NCBI lineage: Eukaryota > Viridiplantae > Streptophyta > Pinopsida > Pinales > Pinaceae > Picea > Picea engelmannii. The sequence continues at coordinate 10,947 of ML879518.1, forward strand.
GTCCACAGGGTCAAGGAGGAACCATCTAAGGAGGTTTCTCTTTTCTGATTGTGAACCTCTAAGATAACCATCAATGGTCAATAAAATAACACCGGTTTCAAAATCTTAATGAAAACTAGGCAATTTCATTCATAATTTGCTCTCTGCCTATATTAATTAGACACCGAATTTTCCACAGAGATAAACTAAGTAAGTATTGGCACAAGCAGAATTAGCTTATAATGACTCACCTAACAGAAGCACATGTATGAGCCCATTTAAAATTTTGTATGCTATGCATCCTAGAGGGGTGTATGAACTACGAGATTTGGGACAGCTGGAAAAGAGGAGTGCAGAAGGAGAAGATTTTGCAGCTAGAATCAGTGAGCTACAGGAGGAAGTCAAGGAAAGGCTACAGAAAAGTAATGCAAATTATAAAGCAAGAGTTGATTCTAAAAGAAGAGAAAAGAACTATGAGGTAGGAGACCTAGTATTGGCTTATCTAAGGAAAGAGAGGTTCCCTAAAGGGGAGTATAACAAACTGAAACTGAAGAAGATCGGACCATGTAGGATTCTCAGAAAATTTCCTGCCAATGCTTATGAGCTGGAAATGCCAACAAGAGTTGGCATATCTCCTATTTTCAATGTTGTTCATATTTATCCTTTTGTAGCAAATGATACTGGACAGACTACAGGAGGCAAGGATCCTGATGATGAAGACTTGCAGTGGTTGAAGCAAATGCCAATAGCACAAACATGAGAGGCTGAAGAGATCTTGGACACTAAAGTAGCAAAGAGTACATTGGTAAGAAGGACTATCTGGAGTATTTAGTCAAGTGGAAAGCACATCCTGTAGAGGATGCCACTTGGATGAGTGCAGCAGATTTAGAGACTAACGGATTTTCTGTTGATTTGATGAACAGGAGTTCATTGCTTTTCACCCTGGGAGTCTGATGTAGGAGCATCGACTAAGGCCAGCAATGTGACCATGTTGTCACATGTTGTGGTCTGAATTTAGCGATAGTTTGTGTCTTGTTTGGTTTAATTATGTAACAGAATAGTGTAGTTGTTGATCTTTGAGATAAAATAGGAATAAGTGGTTCTTTGAGAGCTCCCTGCGTGGAGATTGAGCCACCTAGTCAGGTTGTTAAAAACTGTTAGTAGTCAGTTGTCTAAATTTAGTAAAATTCCTAAATTTCTGAATTATGGTAGTGAGATGGGGATTCTGTTAGGTTAGCTATTCGAAATGGGAGAGCGGGGGAAAAGGGGAGAAAAAGAAAACTGAGAAAAAAAAAGAAAAAGGGAATCGCTAGATTGGATAGAGGGCATTCTTCGACTATTAAAAATAATGAAATGGAATGGAATGAGTATTATGCACTGGCTTGTGTAAATAAATTGAGATGAGATCAATATTTTCTGAAGACCCTGAAATCTATGGTAATTTTATTGCTCGAGGACGCAGAGATAGTTTACTTATCTATTATCTAATTTTTATATGAGTTTACAGTTGCACTAGGGTTCTTTTAATCCGAGATTAGTCAAATTCTTGCTATCATGCATTCAAATATTTTGGAAGAAACTCCAGTGTACGAGTTTTGGAGATTTGGCACGAAATCCATTTATATTTTAACTCTATGATTAAGATTTGGAAACAACAGTGTGTTTTCTTCATTGTTGTAGGTGCAGGGTATTGTTAGTAAAGGAACAAGTTTCATTATTTTAACAATATCGACAGCCTAAGGTTCTGGCTGTACATTGCATGCAGAGGTACAAGCAATCTAACGAGCTACAGGCAGTATGATATGGTCATAACTTCAAACATCGATTCCGTGCTTAGAGTTTGATCCCATAGTGTTTAAAATTTCATTACATAAACTGGTAAGATTTGAGTTGATAACGCAATTGTGTCTTTGAAATCGCACATACAAGAAACGGTCTTGAGCATACAGAGAGCCAGCGCATGTCATTTTGGAAATTGATAACAGAACCAACACCAATAGAGGAAAAAGAGCCAAATTTGGTTGTAGATTATAGTTGGTTGTCTTTTAACTTATCTTTTGTCATCAATAAGCACCACTATTAGATTCAAAATGAAGAAAATAGCAGAAACATAATGGAAAAAACTCAAGCAATCAAGAAAACATGATGAAAAGAGATAAATAAATACTGGCAGAAAATGAATACTCTATATTCATCAATGAGCAAATAATCATGTACATAGATGTACATATATAATACATAAAGACCATAACTGTCATGTAACTGTTTAACAGTTAGGTGAACTAACTAACTTATGATTACAGTTTTAACATCCCCCCTTAATCATAAGTTCGTTCTTGCCTGAAAAACTGCCACTACTTGACAATCAACAATGTGTCAAGCGAATATTCAGAGGGCTAGCTGAAGATGCTCTCTGAACTCTGGAAAAAAAAATAGCAGAAGCTGATGTCTTCTACTAAATTGGTGGTTTAAGGGTGACCACAAACTCATTTGGTGGTTTTAGGATGACCGCAAACCAATGTCTAGCAGAAGATGATGTCTTCTACTAAATGGCATGGTTTTAAGTTGACCATAAACTAACAAGAGCTCAAAGCTCAAAAATATGAAAATGTAACAAGCAGAACTTCATGTCTTCTACTCAATTGGTGGTTTTAAGCTGACCACAAACCATATCAACAACAATATGTTCAAGAACAAGACTACATACGAGGAACTAGGTTGCATACTTGATAATCTGTTCACAGGCTCTAAATCAAACTTGGAACCTGACTCAAAACTTTAGATTTCCCCCCTGTCAGGGACAAGTGATTCCAATTCCCTTGACCGTCATTCACAAGTATGGCCAAGAAGAGATCCAACACCTGTATAAGCTACTGGAACAATGTGTACACTTTCAAAATGTAAAGTGAAAAATGTTAATCAAACTGTCTTGCGGTGTAGTCTGAAGACTCGATCTTCAACTCAGAAGACTACATCAACTGGGCCCCGATCATACCCTATATCATCAAATCTTGAAAAACATCCATGTCCATCAACTGTAGAAATATCTCCAATCAAGTACGACTGTATTTGTGTATAAATCCGACGATAAGACTGCTCCAATAAATTGGCTTCCAAACGCCAACGCCAATTCCCTAACCATTCAAAATGAATATGTTTCCGCTTGCGCTTTTGACACCTTACTGAGGGGTGATTGTCTTCCCACAAAATATGCATGGGTGAAGATCAAAACAATTTGGCTTTTCATGGCCAAACCAGTGACAGTGTTTGCACTGTATGAATTCTTTATCCGACTGATTATCATGATCTAGAATATCTGTAACATCATCATCAACAATATCATGTACCTGTTCCTTACCAATATCCTCAAGCTCTGTTTTCTTATCATCATTCAAAAAACCTCCACTCATAAAGCAAACAGGTTTGCAATAATTAGGAATATGAAAAAGGTTGTCAGCATCCTTTACATATCCTAGTCCATATAGATTTTGTTTAAAGCGTAATTCTTCCCATGGTCGAACAATTCTAATTTCTTTGCCACATTTATCCGCAAATTTTTCTGACATAGGGACTTCATCCAACTCATCTTCATGTTTATAACTGTCATCACTAGTCAACTAAGCGTCTTCATTATTTTCATCCTTGATGTCATTTTGTTTGTTGAAATCATATTGTTGGTGTCGAAGCAAACTTAACTCATCAGTTAACATTTTGTTTTGAAGTTTGAACAGATCAATCTTCATGTGTGTTACTTGTAAACAAGTAATCACTGTACTAAGAATGCACTTGTTTATTGCAATTGTAGATTCCGTAGTTGAGTTAATTAAGGAGCGTAGTAGTGTAAATATTTCTTCAATTCTCGCCATTATGCAAAATATGGAAGAGAGATGACAAATGACTTAAGACACACACAAAGATCCTAAGACAAACCCCCTTATTCAATTTCAGGTGGGGCAAGGACCCAAAGACAAATATGCAATTTATTGGACCCCTTATAACACCTTTACAAGTTCAAGGCAAAATAAAGACCCTTATAACTCCAATTACAATCAATGGATGAAACTCCTCCATACAAAACCTTATAACTCTTTAATAAATAAATAAATACTTTTTATAACACCATGACAAGCACCTTTTAGCACCCTTATAACTTCAAAAGTTTTCCAATCCTTTTAATATATATATTTCTCCACCAAAAACAATTTTGATATTTTTAAAGATTATTAAATTATTAACCCAAGAAAATAACGGTACCTTCACCCACTTCTCTTTCAAGATGTTTACACAACCATTTGTTGTCTTCTAGAATAGCGCAGCTCTATCCATCATTACAGACTTCCTACATGATTGATATATATCCACCAAGAATAATTTTGCAGAGTTTCTTCAATAAAAAAATTCTGTCAACTTTGCAAGCAGCTAACAAGCAATCCCAACACAGCAAAACATGGACCGACTTCTAACCACGTTATTCGTTACCTTTCTTGCTGCACAAAATCTTCAGGAAACCCTTTCTTAGCGATTCTTCAACAATATCTTTACTGCAGCGACTCCACCATCAATCTTCGCAACCTTTACACAAACACTTTGCACAAATCGATCCTTTCAATGGATATTAGTTCAAGCTTGCAAACTCAAAGAGAACATGTAGACCCTAAAATATCTAAGAATTTAATCTTCCGCCTATCTCAAATCGTTCTAACCGTTTGTACCAGACAAAGTTCTCTCAAACCTTTTAGATTTCTTGATATTGTTTCTGCAAAAGTATCCATTTCAATTGTATGCTGAAGGCATTTGGGTCAAATTCTCCCAAGCTTCTCACATTACAAAGTTCTCTCAAACCTTTTAGATTTCTTGATATTGTTTCTGCAAAAGTATCCATTTCAATTGTAGGCTGAAGGCATTTGGGTCAAATTCTCCCAAGCTTCTCACATTTCTTGTAAATGTTTCTACTTAAATCTGCTCTACGCCATGCCGATTACATGAATTCTATGGATTTGATCCATTGATCTCGCTTCTCAGCAAATGAACCGCATTATTCCATCAAAGTACTCAAATTCGTCCAACTTTTAGCAGAGTTTTGTCCAACAACTACTAAAAACTATGGATCAAATCCATAGAATTCATGTAACCGGCATGGCGTAGAGCAAATTTAAGTAAAAACATTTACAAGAAATGTGAGAAGCTTGGGAGAAATTGACCCAAATGCCTTCAGCCTACAATTGAAATGGATACTTTTGCAGAAATCTAAAAGGTTTGACAGAACTTTGTAATGTGAGAAGCTTGGGAGAATTTGACCCAAATGCCTTCAGCGTACAATTGAAATGGATACTTTTGCAGAAACAATATCAAGAAATCCAAAAGGTTTGAGAGAACTTTGTCTGGTACAAATGGTTAGAACGATTTGAGATAGGCACAAGATTAAATTCTTAGATATTTCGGGGTCTACATGTTCTCTTTGAGTTTGCAAGCTTGAACTAATATCCATTGAAAGGATCGATTTGTGCAAAGTGTTTGTGTAAAGGTTGCGAAGATTGATGGTGGAGCCACTGCAGTAAAGATATTGTTGAAGAATCGGTGAGAAAGGGTTGCCTGGAGATTTTGCGCAGCAAGAAAGGTAATGAATAACGTGGTTAGAAGTCGGTCCATGTTTTGTTGTGTTGGGATTTTTTGTTAGCTGCTTGCAAAGTTGACAGGAATTATTTATTGAAGAAACTCTGCAAAATTATTCTTGGTGGATATATATCAATCATGTAGGAAGTCTGTAATGATGGATAGAGTTGCGCCATTCTAGAAGACAACAAATGGTTGTGTAAACATCCTGAAAGAGAAGTGGGTGAAGGTA
>WSFP011477204.1:0-16770 GCA_009831015.1 Picea engelmannii
ATTTTGAAATAGGTTAAGGTTATTCAAATGTCTTATAATGGAATGTAGGTATTTTATAAAACATTGACATAGGGTGCACAAAATTTAGTATACAGTCACACATGATATGTAACGTTCCCCCACCATCAACCCCATGGTCGGGCTAACATTACTACGCGGAAAAAACACTACTGTAACATATTATGCATTCTTATGAAATACAATTGCTTAATTACAGTTAAACACAACGTAAGCACATTAATACTGTTAGCATACATAATCCACGACATTAATAATAATTCACAAATACAGCGGAATACATGTAAACATTGCTAGAATCACAGACATGCATATTTAATTGAAATTATACGCATGTATATACTTATCTTTTAGACTATATGTAATTCACCAACTGCGTGTAGACCTCCCACGAACCTCCCAACCTTAGACCGCGCTGCTCATCACTCTCAGCAGTAGGTCACCCCCGAGTTGGGACTAAGCTCCACCGGGTAGGGATTCCTAGGCTAGGCAGGGAACACAGGAAGATAAACAGTCACATGAGAAGGATTCTCTCCTAGGAGCCACTTATGCCCACTGCCCACAGACTCTCATTCCCCACATGTCTGTCCCACCCCAGGAGTATACACCTTCACTGTCACCAAGACAGTCCATCGGCTGCTAAGCTCCCTTCCCTTGGGCTTCAACAACAGACCAGACCGGAAGTCTCCGAGCTCTGTGGCAGCTACAGGACTCCTTCCAGGAGTTCTCACTTCCTCCACGCACTCTCTCACCTGGAGAGAGTCGCTCACAGACTGGGTAACCTACCTCTTCAACAACAATCACCTCCCTCACACTGGCCAGCAAGCCACACGCAGTCCAGCACTGCGTGGCCACAACAATCAATTGGGAAAATGGGTATGGACACCCGAAACAGAAATGATCAGCGCTAAAGCATAGCGCGACTCTGCGATTACAGGATGCGTTAAGCTTTTCGGCAAGCAACACAAGATGCACGACTCAACAATTATGGAACATTCGGTTCTCCCAACAAGCAATAAGGAACATACTCACCTCTATGGTTTCAGAGATGCGTGAGGTGTACAGAGGTTCAATCACAGAGGCCACACGCGTACATATGAAGGATGGAGAAATTGGAAAGTCGAACCCCGGGTTCGGGTGATGGTTGGAGGAATGCCCAACCCACTCCTACGCACCAGTCAACAGAATGGAAAAAGAACCCCCAACACGACTCATTTCCTGGGTTAAATCGCATGCGCCTAGGTCGACACATGTCGCCCATGAAGCTGCATGCATCCCTCCCCAGGAACTTATGACAAAACATAGATTTCACATGGCTTTTGGGATAATATTAAAATATTATTCCCAAGGACTTAAGCCCCTAGGCTCCACACTTAGACACTCTTTCCAACCTTCCAGCCCCCAATCCCTTACCCAGGTTTTGTGGAAACTTAGTCCCCCATCACTCATTCATCGTGGTCGGTCCACACACAGAGATGTTTTGTATTAATACTGTGCATAATTACATGTACAAAAATCAGGCTCCTGGCCTTCAACACTTAGGCTCCCTGACCTAATAACACATAAGCCCAATAGCTTATATAACTTGGCTCACCAGCCTTATAAACTTGAATTACAGTTCATAAACAAGCTTTATACTTCATAAACATGATTTACAACAGGGCTCGACCTTGGGGACATTACATGATATGTGCATTTGCTTGTAACAATTTTCCCAGTCTCACCTCCCACTTTCACCAGAGCAATATTGATTCAACAATCCTTATCTTGATTGTAGATTTAGTCCACCCAACATGTATGGAGCAAAGTCAGTGGAATTCAATAGTTGACTTTACTCCATGTCTATAGGATGGAGGGAATTTACAAACTAATTAAGTTTGGGTTATTGCTTTTAACATTCTTCAAAGTTGAGATTAAATTTAATAATGTTATATTTTATTTTTAAAATGTTAAAAACATTTAATCAAAGTTTTGGAATTTTTTGTGTTTAACAATTTCATATTAATATTTAGAATTAGAATAATATAAAAAGTAGTTTTCAAAATAAAATAATTTTCTTTGTTTTTTCTAAGGTGGTATAATCTATCATTATTCATTTATATTGGGGATGGTATTAGTGGCTGCCATGTATAAATGTGGAGTGATTCACTATTGTTATTTAAGGAAAATCAAGTCACTTATTTTTTTATTTTTGATGAAGTCTAGCTCTTAACCAATTAAAATCAATTTTAGGTCTTACTCCAAGACCAAAAGGTGATTTCAACCTAAATAATATCAAAAAAAAACCCAATATCCCTTGTGATCATAGTTAAAACTACTTTTAATATACTTATGTGTTTTTTAATAATATTTGGTTTTAATTCTATACATGAAACTAAATAATATACCAACTGTAATTTGACCTCTTATCCAAAATAAATAAATAAAATCATTTATAAAAAACTCATTTAATAAACTTTATATATATATATATATATATATATATATATATATATATATATATATTAAATTGAAAAAATAAATATTTATAAAAAATTATCTTTTATAAAATATTACATATTGATATAATCTATCCTTGTAAAACTCCAAAAATTCAACATAGAAAAAAAGCTAAAATGATCATACAAACAAAACCCAAAAATATCTTAAAATAAAAAGACACTTCTACATAATTAAAAACAATATCACACTATAACTATTAAGAATTAAAATGATAAAGATGCATAGAGTTTCGACACTATTTAATAAAAAAAATAAAAGACAAAAAATTGCTTACTATTTATTTTTTATTTCGATCTTTAAAATGAGTAATGATGTATTACTGGTTTTAAAGCCCTCATCTAGAGTTGGTTTATTGGTCTCTTTTCCAGCTTTAGTATATGTCTTTTCAATTCCCTATAATTTTATAATAATAAAAAATATATATTAATAAAGAGATAAAAGACAAAAACAAGATAGTATTAAAATTTTAGATTTATTAAATAGCATAATTTTTATTTTTATTTTTATTTTTAGTGGCATAAAATAAAATGAATAATCATATGTTATTGATTTAATGATTGTTTAGGTTATTTTTTTCTTTATTAAGATGGGGTCAGTTTTTGCTAAACCTGAGATATCTTCTCATACATAACATACTTAATTATGACAAAATGCTCTTTCATTTTTATGGGAATTGAATGGACTATTTCCTTAGTATAGGAATTTTTGCTTTCATTCTTATAGGAATTGAATGTCCTATCTCCTTAGTATAGGATTTTTTGCATTAGTAGAAAAACTTGTAGATTTTCTAGACTTTTTGCATGAATAAAAAAACTTGTAGATTTTCTTTTCATGTATATTGCTTAGGATCAACATCAATTACTGATCTAAACAACTCATCATACTACCTTATCAACAATTCAACATATTATGACAATGCCACATTATAATTTAGAAGAGAAAAGCAAATGATAAATTAGGTTATCAAACTTAACTAAGTCAATTTGGGATATAGTAACACCAATTCTCAAAAAGTTAATGTATTTCTCAACCAACCCAATTTTAAAGAATTATTTAATTGATTTTCACAAGACTAGACACTTATTGTTCATCGAATCATGCATTTATATTGAATATATTTATAAATATTTTAAACAATAAACAATGAATTTTACATTCCTTAAATCATTACAAAATCATATATAAAAATAAATAAAAGATAATATTACCAATACCATATACACAAGATAGTATTGTTAACACTATATATATTGGTAACACTATCTTTATATATATATATATATATTAAATCTCAATTTTATATTTAACAATACACTATCCTGTGTGTATTGTTTACTTATTTGGTATGATTCTTCAATTAAAATTTTAAATTGTGTCAAATTCACACTAAAACAAATTTCTTAACCATCTATTAGTTTTGTTAGTTTCCAAATTATAAAGTGCGCTCTATGATGCAAATAGGGTGTTATATGCTTATGATACAAATAGGTGTTAAATGTTTTTTTTTTTTTTTTTTTTCAAAATAATGCACTTTATGATAAAAAGTATGAATGATTTCCAATAGTTTGCCTAAAGAGTAAGTGGACTTAGAATATGAAAAGGGATGAGGGAAAGTCAAGTTATGTCTAAGTTTAATTTGCTTAAAGAGTAAGTGGACTTAGAATATGAAAAGGGATGAGGGGAATGTCAAGTTATATCTAAGTATTGTAATTATTTCCTTGTCATAAAGGGCACTCTATGATGCAAATAGGTGTTATATGTTTATTATGAAAATAGTGCACTTTATGATGATACGTATCAGTCATATAAATGATTGATTTACAATAACTTGCCTAAGGAGCAAGTGGACGTATAATATGAAAAAGGGGCGAAGGGAATCCCAAGCATGGGATAAAGTTAATTTCAAGTTTTGTTTTGAAAGTTGTAACACATAATATAACACATTACAATGTCACTTGTCTAAAAGTATTTGATCCAGAGATCAGATAAAAATCTATGGAAGAAGCAACATGTAACTACTTCTATGCATTCTTATAGCGGGATTTAATTAGCTTATATACAGATGCATTCTTATGGCAGAATCCAGTTAGCAAAGGAAAACTACACTCTTTTTATTAGGTTAGGCAAAGTGACATGGGATAAAGTTAATTTCAAGTTTTGTTTTGAAAGTTGGTCAATGATGGAAGAAATATGAAACAAGAGTAATTTAAATGCCATTATAATAAAAGTTTATTGTCAAATTATCCTGATCACTTTAATATGTTTATTCTTGCATTTTTATTTATATTAAATCTTTACAAAGTCTTAGTCTACCATAACAACGTTGCAACAAATATTATCCAATGTTTGTTTTATACAACGATTTATTATATATATATATATATATATATATATATATAAGATTTTTTGGTATGGTAAAAGTTATTTTATTTAAAGTGTTGAACCAAATTTACGGGGAAACAAAATGAAATACGGAAATAAGATATAAATATAGAGATACAACAATACAATAATATGTAGAGATTGTAAAAGAAAATATAGAGTGAAATGAACTCGCTAGAATGGTGGTAGCTTATCTCTGAGAAGAGATGTGACGTCTACATGTATTTACAAGAAGATCATTATAATGAGGTTCCCAAGGCCTTTTAATATAAATCATAAATGGGAAAACCCTAAACATCCAAAACCCTAATCTCGTAAGATGAAACGGAAAAAGGTTTGTGGGCCTCGATGGGGGTAGTTGATACGTCAACTTCCCTAGGACGTAATTTTTGCATACGATCTCCATTTGGGGCGCTTGATACCTCACCGCGAAAAACATTTATTGGGCGCTGCCATGTCGAAAAAACATCGTTTAGGGCCTCAAAATGGCCCCAGAAATTTGGGACCCGAAAAACTATAGAAACATTGTCAAAATGAAAATGGTATATCGAACCAATAAAATAAATAAGCGACCAACTATGTCCATCTAGACTGGATGTTTTAATTCAGGTTATTAGATGAAGTTGTGCTCATAATCATCCAATAATCTAGTTTTAAAAAAAAAAATATTAAACTTTTTTTTTTATAACAAAAATTATTTTATTTAAAGTGTTTTAATTTAGATTAATAAATAAAGTTGTTAAAATGTTTTTAGCAAAATAACATTTTATATAATATTTATCCTTTAATACCAATCTGTTACATCATAATTTATATGACTCATTACATCATAATTTATATGACTCATTAAAGATGATAATTTGGATGATCAAAGTTGACGAGTAAATTTAAAATATTATTAATGAGTGTAGATAAAGTCATTATTTACTTGATTTGATTTTATAAATTGAGGAAGTGACCATCTTCATTCATTGTCCATAAAATCAACCTTAGTAACAACCTTGATTAAATTATGTGAATATATTTTATATATATTTGTAGATTTTTTAAACAATAAAAATTGAGTTCATTATTCTTTAAACCTTTGTGAAGTTAGATCTTCATACATGACTCAAGCACACAACGTTATTTACAAGTTTGCAACGGATCCATGGGGTCCCTTGTGAAGAACGTGCGTAGATTCAAGTGCGAATCCCCAGTGCTCGTACGTTATCGTTGGCGCCGCCTCAGTTTAGTTACATTTGGTTGTTGTGCCATTCCAATCCGCGCCACGTTTTGGTCGAAGGTTTTCTTCGTTGATGAGTCAAACGTCCCAAAGTTACACGAACGGACGGATATTTTTCATGGCAGTCGCCACTGCTGACATAACGATGTCAGAGCGGGTAAGCAGTCCAACTGTCCAGCTCAAAATGCTCCCTTGATCTCAACGCCCAATTATGCAGGAACATAGCTCCACGTCAGCAAATATGGGAAGACCATGGGTATGGGAGTGTCTTACAATTATTCTTTTGTTTTGTACAATCATTCTTCTGTTCCCCTTCTCTCGCAATCTCTATCTCTACCCCAATGGAATATTACTGGCTGGTAATTATTATATTATTTCTGCATTTTTGTAGGATGTCTTTAAGGATGATTTTAAGGATGACAATTTATTTTAAAATGTAGAAATTTTGGTGAATATTATTAATTCTTCATATGTCAACTATAAATGTTTGGAGATATTTTTGAAAAAATATTTAAATTTATAAGTATTTTATATATATTTTTATAAGTTTTTGGCCATTTTTAAGGTAAAATAATTTTATGCTATAAAAATTGGGTTAATCATTTTTAAAATAAAAATCTCGTTTTTGGAAAAACCACAAAAATTAACCCATGAGCAAAATTTAACCCCTAAAATCATCCATGAATATCGTTATTGTAAACTAATATATTGAAATTTATATATTTTTATAAGATCATGATATATTAGAATTTATATATTATAATATATTATATTATATTTTTTAGTTATTATAAAATTATTATTTTTAATAGAAAAAACATAAATTTCAGACTTATTTAATTTAATAAAAAAATTAAATGAATTTTTTTACATAATACTTAATATTTTTTTAAATATATATATATTTTGTTTCATATTTTTCAAATTCTTAAAAAAAAAATCACAAACAACTAAATTACACATTACATATGGTTTAGAAAAACTCTTTAATAAATATTTTATAAATAAATACATAAAATCTCAACACATACCCTCTCGTAAGTTATCAAACCAACTCCATCATAAATAGTTTGAGCTTGGACACAAAATCCAATTATCTATGTACTTAAACATCATTATTATTTAATTATTTTATGTAAAATAATGTTTTTTCTAGATTTTTTTAATAAAAAATTATATTTTTAATTTTTTAAAAATAGTTTTCTATCTTTTATCTTGCTAAGTTCAAAATTCAAATTAAAAATATGCTATTTTCAAAATTTAACTTTTTTTTTTAAACATATATGTTATAATATAATTTAAATATTATATATATATATATATATATATATATATATATATATATATATATATATATATATATATATATATTTTTCAAATAACTATTATTCAATGTAATTTAATTGTTGATGAAATCCTAATTTGACATTATTTAAATTACTTATTTGAATATATAAATTAATTCACCTCCCTCACAAACCCTCACAATACTTGGTTAACCACTCTATACAATCCCTTTATTGTTTTATTTTTTTAAAGATTTGTTTTTCCTAGATATTAAGCGAATGTTCATAGGGTTATGTTTTATTCTAACTTTATTACATGGATAATCATATGTTAATAAGACCATCATCTAGATTTAGGTTATTGCATTCTTCTCTCATACGTATTGATTTTATTATACACTTGTTTTGTTTTAAGATGTGCTTAATTTTTTAATGACATTTTAGTGTCTTTTAAGAAAGTAAGATGTTTGTTTTTATTATTATGTTTTGAAAAAGGGTCAAAGAATTGGTTTTATTATACACTTGTTTTGTTTTAAGATGTGCTTAATTTTTTAATGACATTTTAGTGTCTTTTAAAAAAGTAAGATGTTTGTTTTTTTATTATGTTTTGAAAAAAGGTTAAAAAATGAATGTAATTATGTTGTGTGTTAGTTTTATGTTTTTTTATTCTTACCTAAATTGAACATCTCATTTTTCATTTTTCCAATGTAGGACTTTTTGTATGAGAAAGAAATTTAGTAGTTAATCCCTTATATGGCTTAGAATTAATATGATTCTTCATTGATTTGGAACTTTGGGAATTCTGTTAATTTAATAAACAAATAATTTTGTCACCTTATCGACAACTCAACTTGCAATGATAATGACAGAGGAGAAATGCAAATGTTAAGCTAGGTGACTAAAGTTAACCCAGTAAATCAGGGATACAACAACACCACTTGTCAAATCTGACCAAGTTAGTTGATCTAGGTGGATATCGGTGGCCACCCACCTTTTTCAAATGGCTCAAAACAGTTTTCTGGCAATTTTAGCAATTTACTATTTTTAGCAGGTTTTAATTTCCGGGGCCATTTTGAGGGTCCAAATGAAGGTTTTTTGAGATCGAGGTTCTCAATGATAGCCAAAAGCATACATTGAGCCCCCAAAATGAATCTCCTCGATGATACCTTTCCAACAAGCTATCATAGGCCTAAAACGGAGATCGTATGCAAAAGTTACGACCCCGGGAAGTTGATGCACCAATTTACCCAAACGAGGCCCACATGAATTTTGGCGCTTCATCTCCTAGGGTTAGGTTTTTGGATGTCTAGGGTTTTTGGCATTCCGGTTTATTGTAAAAAGGCTTTCAGAGCCTCATTGTAATCTTCTTCTTGTGAATGCGAGTAGCCGTCACATCTCTTCTCAGAGATAAGCTGCCACCATTATAGCGAGTCTTTCACTCTGTATTTTTACAGTCTCTGTACATTTCTTTCATTAATAGAAATCATGTATTACTGTATATCTGTGTTTATGGTTGCATCTCTAATACATTTATGTTATATTATTGGATATCTGTGATATCTCTGTGCATTTCTTTATTATATCTCTGATCTCATTTTGTGCCGAAAATAATCTGGATCAGTGGTATCAAAGTAGGCTTCTCTTGATCATTTTTTCAGTGCATGTCCCCAACGAGGTCTGATTATAGCAAGTTGGGTCTCGAGCTTGTCTCTCTTGAAGCCAATCGCTCTCGCACACCCAAGAAACCCTCAATGGTGGAAGAAAAGAAAAACGACAGAGCAGACGATCCTATCAATCTGTTGCTTGAGCAAGCTCTCACGCGACATAGGGACGAAATGATGGAGAATTTTTCCCACATCCTTAAACGTCCGTCGATAGAATCAGGTGCATCTTCATCAAGCGACCACTTTGGAGGCACCTCACCTTTCTAGGTACAAGTTAATTTTGATATTCCTGTATTTGAAGGACAGATAGATGCAGAAGCCCTAGAAAAATGGTTAACTCTGCTAGAAGGTTATTTCTCTGTTCACAACTTTTCTGACAAAGAAAATATCACCTTCGCACTCCTTAAAGCTCTCCCTCATGTCAAACATTGGTGGGAAACTTACTGGGAGCAAAGTTCCATAGAGGAGTCTGGAATATATAGGGTTGATCCCACTTGGGATTTTTTTGTGGATGCGGTAAAAGAACAATATTACCCTGTTGGAAACTATGAGGACCAGTACATGAGATGGACCACACTGCGGTAAGAGAGGGGTTAAGCAGTTTCAGAGTTCACCAATACCTTCCATACCTTGCGCACCAAGCTGGGTATCAAATACTTTGAGCGACATTTGGTTCTGAAATACCGTGGGGCTCTACACAGATACATCCATACTGAAATGAATTTTCTAGACATCTCTTCACTCAGTGCTGCTTATCGATATGCTGTTAAAATTGAGCAGAAATTTAAGCACCAGAACAAATGGGAATTCGGGTCTGCAAATCCGCAACAACCAAAGTATGAAAAAGACGGCCCTAACAAACAGTCTCCTGAAAACCAGTCCAAGACATAAGAAAAAAAGGGTCACGAGAAGACAAAGAAGGACACCGGAAAATGGTGTGATTTCCACAAAAACCCCTGGCACAACACCGATGAATGTCGCTCAAAATAGTCATTGATGGCCCAGATCAAAGATAAGGAGCCGAACCCTAATTCAAAATCTGATTATGAAAATACCAGTAAAGTACACATCATTGACGCAGACCCCACTGCTATTGTCGCGACCGCAACAATTCAACCAGAAGAACCAACAGATCCTGAAGAGGGGGAGCGCCTTTTTTATTCACAGATGTGGGTGAAGGGGACCTCGCTGCATTTTATTGTTGATAGCAGAAGACAAAAGAACCTCATCTCAGCAGAGGTTGTCAAATAGTTGGGATTGTCGACAACACCACACCCGCAAGCATACAACATCGGGTGGCTTCGACAAGGACGAGATCTCCATGTCAGCTAATAGTGTCGATTGTCATACGACATCCAACCCTTCAAGGATGAGGTATTATGTGATGTCGCCCCACTGGATGTTTGTGATGTTCTCTTGGGCCAACCATATATGTGGAGACGCCATGCTGTTTATGAGTCTTGACCCTGTAGTGTCATTGTTACTTTGGGGGGTCATCTCTACAGAATAAAAGAGGTAGTTCCAACTACTGTTCCACTTAAAAAGTGCCGCAAGGTAGTATCTCATACTGCAAAATTCAGTTTCTTCACAATTTGTTCAAAAGGAGAACAAAAGGACATTGCAACCACTACAGTCTTACCTCAAACACCTTCTATCCAACAGAAGCAGGTCAACAAGGCTGCAGCAAAGTGTAAAGATTTCTTCTGCACATCGTCCTCTCATGTATCTCAACTTGTTGAACAACCTCAACCTCAACAGGTTCATGACAGATCTCCACAAACTGAGCAGTGCGACGTCTCCAGCAAGACAAGAAGGTCACCAAGATGTAGATTCAACAAACGTTTTTCCCTCTCCTCCAGGAACTCAACGCAATGGAGACCATTGCTTCCTAAGGAGGGAGGATTGACCCAGGTGGATATCGGTGACCACCTACCTTTTCCAAATGGCTCAAAACAATTTTCTGGCAATTTTGACAATTTACTATTTTTAGCGGGTTTTAACTTCTGGGGCCATTTTGAGGGTCCAAATGAAGGATTTTCAAGATCGAGGTTCTCAATGATAGATGAAGGCATCTATTGATCCCCCAAAATGAATCTCCTCGATGATACCTTTCCAATGAGCTATCACACGCCTAAAATGGAGATCGTATGCAAAAGTTACAACCCCGGGAAGTTGATGCATCAACTTACCCAAACGGGGCCCACATGACTTTTGGCGCTTCATCTCCTAGGGTTAGGTTTTTGGATGTCTAGGGTTTTCAAAATTCCGGTTTATTGTAAAAAGGCCTTCAGAGCCTCATTGTAATCATCTTCTTGTGAATGCGAGTAGTCGTTACATCTCTTCTCAGATATAAGCTGCCACCATTCTAACGAGTCTTTCACTTTGTATTTTTACAATCTCTGTACATTTCTTTCATTAATATAAATCGTGTATCATTGTATATCTGTGTTTATGGTTGCATCTCTGATACATTTATGTTATATTATTGGATATTTGCGATATCTCTGTGCATTTCTTTATTATATCTTAGATCTCATTTCGTGCAGAAAATAATCTGGATCAGTGGTATCAGAGCAGGCTGCTCTTGATCATTTTTTCAGTGCATGTCCCCGACGAGGTCTGATTATAGCAAGTTGGGTCTTAAACTTGTCTCTCTTGAAGACAATCGCTCTCGCACACCCAAGAAACCCTCAATGGCGGAAGAAAAGAAAAACGACTGAGCAGACGATCCTATCAATCTGTTGCTTGAGCAGGCTCTCACGCGACAGAGGGATGAAATAATGAAGAATTTTGCCCACATCCTTAAATGTCAGCCGATAGAATCAGACACATCTTCATCAAGCGACCACTTTGGAGGCACCTCGCCTTTCAAGGTACAAGTTAATTTTGATATTCCTGTATTTGAAGGACAGATAGATGCAGAAGCCCTAGAAAAATGGTTAACTCTGCTAGAAGGTTATTTCTCTGTTCACAACTTTTTCGATAAAGAAAAGATCACATTCGCACTCCTTAAAGCTCTCCCTCATGTCAAACATTGGTGGAAAACTTACTGGGAGCAAAGTTCCACAGAGGAATCTGGAATATATGGGGTCGATCCCACTTGGGATTTTTTTATGGATGCGGTAAAAGAACAAGATTACCCTGTTGGAAACTATGAGGACCAGTACATGAGATGGACCACACTGCGGAAAGAGAGGGGCCAAGCAGTTTCGGAGTTCACCAATACCTTCCATACCTTGCGCACCAAGCTGGGTACCAAAGACTTCGAGCGAGATTTGGTTCTGAAATACCGTGGGGCTCTACATAGATACATCCATACTGAAATGGATTTTCTAGACATCTCTTCACTTGGTGCCGCTTATCGATATGATTTTAAAATTGAGCAGAAATTTAAGCACCAGAACAAACGGGAATTCGGGTCTGCAAATCCGCAACAACCAAAGTATGACAAAGACGACACTAAAAAACAGTCTTCCGAAAACCATTCTAAGACACAGGAAAAGATGGGTCACGGGAAGACAAAGAAGGACACCAGAAAATAGTGTGATTTACACAAAATCCCATGGCACAACACCGAAGAATGTCGCTCAAAACAGTCATTGGTGGCCGAGATCAAAGACAAGGAGCCGAACCCTGATTAAGACTCTGATTATGAAAATACCAGTAAAGTACAGATCATTGATGCAGACCCCACTGCTATTGTCATGACCGCAACAATTCAACCAGAAGAACCAACAGATCCTGAAGAGGGGGAGCATCTTTTTCATTCATAGATGTGGGTGAAGGGGACTCCGCTACATTTTATTGTTGATAGCGGAAGCTAAAATAACCTCATCTCAGCAGAGGTTGTCAAACAGTTGGGATTGTTGACAACACCACACCTGCAACCGTACAACAATGGGTGGCTTCGACAAGGACGAGATCTACGTGTCAGCCAACAGTGTCGATTGTCATATGGCATCCAACCCTTCAAGGATGAGGTATTATGTGATGTCATCCCACTGGATGTTTGTGATGTTCTCTTGGGCCAACCATATATGTGGAGACACCATGTTGTTTATGAGTCTTGACCCTGTAGTGTCATTGTTACTTTGGGGGGTCATCTCTACAGAATAACAGAGGTAGTTCCAACTACTGTTCCACCTAAAAAGTGCCACAATGTAGTATCTCATACTGTAAAATTCAGCTTCTTCACAATCTGTTCAAAAGGAGAACAAAATGACACTACAACCACTACAACCTTGCTCCAAGCACCTTCTATCCAATAGAAGCAGGTCGACAAGGCTGCAACAAAGTGTAAAGATTCATTCTGCACATCGTCCTCTCATGTATCTCGACTTGTTGAACAACCTCAACCTCAACAGGTTCGTGACAGATCTCCACAAACTGAGCAGCGCGACGTCTCCAGCAAGACAAGCAGGTCACCAAGATGCGGATTCAACAAACGCTTTTCCCTCTCCCCCGAGAACTCAACGCAATGGAGACCATTGCTTCCTAAGGAGGGAGGATTGATCCAGGTGGATATCGGTGGCCACCCACCTTTTCCAAATGGCTCAAAACAATTTTCTGACAATTTTGACAATTTACTATTTTTAGCAGGTTTTAACTTTCGGGGCCATTTTGAGGGTCCAAATGAAGGTTTTTCGAGATAAAGGTTCTCAATGTTAGCTAGAGGCATGTATTGAGCCCCCAAAATGAATATCCTCGAAGATACCTTTCCAACAAGCTATCACACGCTTAAAACGGAGATCGTATGCAAAAGTTACGACCCCGGGAAGTTGATG
This sequence comes from Picea engelmannii, assembly GCA_009831015.1. Lineage (NCBI taxonomy): Eukaryota > Viridiplantae > Streptophyta > Pinopsida > Pinales > Pinaceae > Picea > Picea engelmannii. Next base: position 13,862 of record WSFP011477204.1, read on the forward strand.
CATCAACTTACCCAAACGGGGCCCACATGAATTTTGGCGCTTCATCTCTTAGGGTTAGGATTTTGGATGTCTAGGGTTTTTGGCATTTCGGTTTATTGTAAAAAGGCCTTCAAAGCCTCATTGTAATCATCTTCTGGCGAATGCGAGTAGCCGTCACATCTCTTCTTAGAGATATGTTGCCACCATTCTAGCGAGTCTTTCACTTTGTATTTTTACAGTGTCTGTACATTTATTTCATTAATAGAAATCATGTATTACTGTATATCTGTGTTTATGGTTGCATCTCTAATACATTTATGTTATATTATTGGATATCTGCGATATCTCTGTGCATTTCTTTATTATATCTCCGATCTCATTTCGTGCCGAAAATAATCTGGATCAGTGGTATCAAAGCAGGCTGCTCTTGATCATTTTTTCAATGCATGTCCCTGACGAGGTCCGATTATAGAAAGTTGGGTCTCGAGCTTGTCTCTCTTGAAGACAATCACTCTCGCTCACCCAAGAAACCCTCAATGGCGGAAGAAAAGAAAAACGACCGAGCAGATGATCCTATCAATCTGTTGCTTCAGCAAGCTCTCACGCGACAGAGGGACGAAATGATGGAGAATTTTGCCCACATCCTTAAATGATTGCCGATAGAATCAGACGCATATTCATCAAGCAACCACTTTGGAGGAAACTCCCTTTTCAAGGTACACGATAATTTTGATATTCCTGTATTTGAAGGACAGATAAATGCACAAGCCCTAGAAAAATGGTTAACTCTGCTAGAAGATTATTTCTCTGTTCACAACTTTTCCGACAATGAAAAGATCACCTTCGCACTGCTTAAAGCTCTCCCTCATGTCAAACATTGGTGAGAAACTTACTGGGAGCAAAGTTCCATAGAGGAATCTAGAATATATGGGGCCGATCCCACTTGAGATTTTTTTGTAGATGCGGTAAAAGAACAAGATTACCCTGTTGGAAACTATGAGGACCAATACATGAGATGGACCACACTGTAGAAAGAGAGGGGCCAAGCTGTTTTGGAGTTCACCAATACCTTCCATACCTTGTGCACCAAGCTGGGTATCAAAGACTTCGAGCGACATTTGGTTCTGAAATACCGTGGGGCTCTACATAGATACATCCAGACTGAAATGGATTTTCTAGACATCTCTTCACTTGGTGCCGCTTATCGATATGATTTTAAAATTGAGCAGAAATTTAAGCACCAGAACAAACGGGAATTCGGGTCTGCAAATCCGCAACAACCAAAGTATGACAAAGACGACACTAAAAAACAGTCTTCCGAAAACCATTCTAAGACACAGGAAAAGATGGGTCACGGGAAGACAAAGAAGGACACCAGAAAATAGTGTGATTTACACAAAATCCCATGGCACAACACCGAAGAATGTCGCTCAAAACAGTCATTGGTGGCCGAGATCAAAGACAAGGAGCCGAACCCTGATTAAGACTCTGATTATGAAAATACCAGTAAAGTACAGATCATTGATGCAGACCCCACTGCTATTGTCATGACCGCAACAATTCAACCAGAAGAACCAACAGATCCTGAAGAGGGGGAGCATCTTTTTCATTCATAGATGTGGGTGAAGGGGACTCCGCTACATTTTATTGTTGATAGCGGAAGCTAAAATAACCTCATCTCAGCAGAGGTTGTCAAACAGTTGGGATTGTTGACAACACCACACCTGCAACCGTACAACAATGGGTGGCTTCGACAAGGACGAGATCTACGTGTCAGCCAACAGTGTCGATTGTCATATGGCATCCAACCCTTCAAGGATGAGGTATTATGTGATGTCATCCCACTGGATGTTTGTGATGTTCTCTTGGGCCAACCATATATGTGGAGACACCATGTTGTTTATGAGTCTTGACCCTGTAGTGTCATTGTTACTTTGGGGGGTCATCTCTACAGAATAACAGAGGTAGTTCCAACTACTGTTCCACCTAAAAAGTGCCACAATGTAGTATCTCATACTGTAAAATTCAGCTTCTTCACAATCTGTTCAAAAGGAGAACAAAATGACACTACAACCACTACAACCTTGCTCCAAGCACCTTCTATCCAATAGAAGCAGGTCGACAAGGCTGCAACAAAGTGTAAAGATTCATTCTGCACATCGTCCTCTCATGTATCTCGACTTGTTGAACAACCTCAACCTCAACAGGTTCGTGACAGATCTCCACAAACTGAGCAGCGCGACGTCTCCAGCAAGACAAGCAGGTCACCAAGATGCGGATTCAACAAACGCTTTTCCCTCTCCCCCGAGAACTCAACGCAATGGAGACCATTGCTTCCTAAGGAGGGAGGATTGATCCAGGTGGATATCGGTGGCCACCCACCTTTTCCAAATGGCTCAAAACAATTTTCTGACAATTTTGACAATTTACTATTTTTAGCAGGTTTTAACTTTCGGGGCCATTTTGAGGGTCCAAATGAAGGTTTTTCGAGATAAAGGTTCTCAATGTTAGCTAGAGGCATGTATTGAGCCCCCAAAATGAATATCCTCGAAGATACCTTTCCAACAAGCTATCACACGCTTAAAACGGAGATCGTATGCAAAAGTTACGACCCCGGGAAGTTGATGCATCAACTTACCCAAACGGGGCCCACATGAATTTTGGCGCTTCATCTCTTAGGGTTAGGATTTTGGATGTCTAGGGTTTTTGGCATTTCGGTTTATTGTAAAAAGGCCTTCAAAGCCTCATTGTAATCATCTTCTGGCGAATGCGAGTAGCCGTCACATCTCTTCTTAGAGATATGTTGCCACCATTCTAGCGAGTCTTTCACTTTGTATTTTTACAGTGTCTGTACATTTATTTCATTAATAGAAATCATGTATTACTGTATATCTGTGTTTATGGTTGCATCTCTAATACATTTATGTTAT
>ML879520.1:0-16769 GCA_009831015.1 Picea engelmannii
TTCGCTCAGATCTCTGGAACCATGCACAACTTACGGCACCTGAATCGGATGTCCCGAGCTCTCAGAAATCGTCCGACAACATCTCCTCCTCAACGGTCTCCCTGCCTCAAACTGGCTTTGACTTGGCTTGCTTCAACATCTCTACTCTGAAATTGCTCCCCAAAAGCTATCCAAACGATCTGTAGCGTCCCAAAACCCATGTCTAGGCTCTGAAGGCACCTGAAACGGTCGAAAAATGAAGAAGATATGCTTCCTTGAAGTTCTCCCCTTCAACTATGTTGTCTCTGGTTCTACACTTTGCACCCCTGTTCTCCAAACCTGGCACACACGCTCATTTAAGCGCAAAGAACCCAGTCCCATACGCAACCGCGCACCGGTACAAACCGTAGAACGGTTAGGGTGCCTCCAGCCCCCAACCGCCTTGGCATTCGGTCATATTACTCACGCGACCATAGGCTGGGCGCAAAAGTCGTTGGCCCGTTTCAAAACCGTGCAACGGATTAAACTCCCGCGTAAATGTATAACCAACCGCGCGCATAACACAATGTATTAACATAATATAAAACCCCCACGCTTTTAAAAAAGGGTTATATAACAATGTTATATATGTTATAACAAACATTGCAATATTATAATGCGCGTGCGCCCACTACATATACATATGGTCATATAATAATTACAACGAAACCGTGGGTCGGGGCTTAGGCCCCGGCCCGCGCCCCTTTTCCGCCATAACAAAACTTTAACTTTAAATACAAGTGCAATGGGTTATGTAACAAGGAACAATTGCGGATATGTTGGCTAGCGGAGTGTTTGTTAAGTCATTGCATAGAGAGGGAGGTCCCGGGGTCGAACCCTGCAGACTCCCACATAAAATTTTTAACATAGCAAATAATGACCAACCAACGAGGGCCACGTGGCACCCAGGCATTGGGCCATGTGCCCTCTTGTCATTTGCTTGTCAATGTGACACGTGTCATCACACGATTCGTCAATGAAAAACCAACCACCAATCACCATGTCATCAAACTGCCACGTCAGCAAGATGGTACGACCCTCCACGTGGTCGTACGGACTGTACGGACAGGTACAGTCAGCATCCCAAATTTTTCCCTGTTTGACTTGGCGGTCAAATCGCGATATCTCCTCCATACGGACTTCGTTCGCGAAAATAAATATACCGTCGGAATCAGGAAAACGAGACGAACGCAATGGTGTTGGTTTCGTCAGATTCCGAGCACTTTCATTTTTTAGCATTGTTCATGCCCTGACAACCTTCTGAATCCGATTTCGGATCAGGAGGCTTCTTTATTTCTGTTCAAAGATCAAAAAGTACATTGCAACAGTGCCATTAGGCTACAAGACTGATCTGGTCATGTTCTTCTAGATCTCTAGAACCCAACAAAAGAAACGACACGCAAAAGAGATGACCGGAGCTCCTAGAAATGACCCACAAGTGTCTTATCCTCAACAACTTCCCTGCATAAAAGTGGCTTTGGCTTGGCTTCCCTTAAGCATAAATCTTCTCTGACTATCCTCCATGGCCTCAAATAGGCCTGGTTTTTATAGATCTAAAGTTGGTTATCCATCCCCAACTTCCTCCCAAAATCTGGCCTCCAAAAATGCCCAATATCTCCCAAAAATGGATAAAATCCATTAATTACAGGCCTAAATCAAATAAAAATCCAAAACATTATATAAAAAAACCACTTTGCAATAATGTAGGGTGCAACCCCCTTTTGGCTGGCCCTCTAGTCATATTAAGGCGCTCCATGTGGCCATGTGCCCATGCGCTGGCCCTCAAGTCCTTAACTCTTGGTCATATCAAAGGCCATGTGGCCATATCCCAACCATGCGCTTTTGAAGGGATAAGCCCCCCATTATATGGACACATGGTGCATGGGATAGAACCGTGCCCTGAAAAGATGTGCCCAACAGTTAGTGGCACCCGCGCCCTCTTTTGGTTGTGGTTACATGCAATATAATAAACCGTGGGCTGGGGCTTAGCCTCAGCCCTTTCCGCCTCCAATTAAACTTTGCATCAAAGTTAAATAAATTATTTTCCATATCATAGTTAAGAACCAACAGTGGAGCGGGTGGTTAGCTTGGTCCTGCCAGTCCGTAGCTCAGTGGAGTTTGGGGGTTCGACTCCATTGGAGACCCCAAAATTTTTCATAACCAACAACCAATAAAGGGGTGCCACGTGGTAGCCCAAGACTAGGCCACGTGGCACCTTCCCATTAGTCGAACACGATGCCACTTGTCAACACAGGATTGGACCACCTGTCTGCCGAGGTGTCTACCCAGTCAACAACCATACTGCCATGTCAACATGCCACTGTACCTGCCACCATGAGCCTATGCCACGTGTCACCCTTATAGTGGTGACACGTGTCACCCTCTGATTGGTCCAAATCACCTGTTGTATTCCCTGTCATCTACCATGTGTCATCTCCAGATGCTGCCACATCAGCTGTATGATTGTACGACCTGTACAGTCATCCTGCCACGTGGACTATACGGACTGTACAGTCACCCCCTTTTTTTACCTGTTTGGGTTTTCGATCAGAATGCGATATCTTTCGCATACAGAGCCCGTTTGACGAAGTAAATATATGGTTGGAATCAAGAAGATGAGACAGACACAATGGTGTTGGTTTCATCTAATTCTGAGCACTTTCATTTTTGAGCCTTTTTTTAGCCTTGTCAGGCTCCTGGATCCGATTATGGATCATTAAAGTACTATCATTCTAGATACAGTGAGAAATTGAGCAGTAAGATGCAAAGACAACCTCACTACAGAGTTTTCTATAGTGTAATATCCCGATGCATTTACTTTGATGAGTCTGTTGTTTCATTGTTTCTAAAGATATGTTAGTGTTGCATGAATAGGGTTATAGATAATGTAGGTATATTTGTAGGAGTAGGTACACAAATTACTTTAGATAAAAATACCCTTCAAATAGTAACTTGCTAGCAAAGAAATCTACTAGAGGGAGACAAGCAAGAAAGACTCCAGTGACAAACCCCATATTTTAGGTAGGCAGCTCAAGTGGGAAAATACCTAAAAGAAATGAAGTTGTGAAGCCTATTATCTTTACATCTGACCCTATAGTGGAAACAACAGTTGTAATACCCCTAGGACGAACCCAATTGTAAATGTAAATACAAATGTATGTAAGCTGGTGAGTTGTTTGACATAATTTTTGTATGCACCTTCCATGGTAGAGTATGCACATGTACTGCGTAGTAAAATGATGAAGTGTGCACATTCCAGGATATCGCCCACATCAACTTAAGTGCGCACGATTTTGAGGCTAGGGAGCCTATTTTTGCATATGTTTCATCATTAATATAAATACATCGTTGCGTGTAGACTGACCACGATAAAAGAGTATGGGGGACTAAAGTCCACTAGTTAGGGAAAGGGGGGGCTAAAAGTTAAGGAAAATGGGCTAAGCTAGGGAGCTTAAGCCAAAAAGGAATATTATATTAATATCCCTTAAAGTATAAAGTATGGATAATTATTTTATCCTAATTTCTAAGGATGGGGACAAGTGGGCCAAAGTAGCTCCCAACATGACAAGTGTCAAGTTGGGAACATGCATACATATAGTTTGGACTTAGTTCATTTTCCCATCATTCAGACATCCATTCAATCATTCCATGATCATTCACTCACTCACTCAGTTGTCCTCCGTACCTTCCTGTCACTGTACCTGAACCTATATCCATAACCATACTTGTTTGTGTACTTGGTTAGCTTGGGAGCTGGACTGAAGAAGCGGGTTGTCAGGCCCATGGGATATTGAAGAGGCGGGTTGTCAGGCCCATGAGAAATCTCTCAAAGTGAGAGAATTGCTGGGAATTGATTTTCGAAGGTGCTAAGCTACATCTACAGGGATCTGAGACTTCCTGTCTGGCCTATTGCTGAAGCCCAGAAAGGAAGTGGGGCAACCGAGGGACTGTTGAGTAGAGAAGGGACACACTTCCTGGGGTGGGATAAGCATGTGGGTAATGAAGGATTGCAGGCTGTTAGTTTGAGTTGGCACCTATGATAGAGTCTTTCCTGTTGTCTATGATACATCATCCTGGTTAAGAATCCCTTTACCCGGGTGGAGTTTAGTCCCAACTCGGGGGTGACCCACTACTGAGAGTGATGAGCAGTGTGGTCTAAGGTTGAGATGTTCGTGAAAGTTCTGTACGCAGTTGGTGATGTTCATACCAAGATAAGTGTCAATTGTGTGTTAATTTATATGCTACATTATTATTTATGTGCTATATTTATGGGCATTTCATGTCTATGTTTACTATCATTACCGTATGAATCTGTGCATTTACAGAATGTACTTATCTGTTTACGTTTTATATATAAAGTTCTGCAAGAGTTCTGTGTGTATATGTTTTAATTGCATGCAGTTTGAAAAATTTATGTGACATAGCTCAGTTGGATGTTGGGTATGTTATAGTATGTTGAGCAGAGAATGAAAGCGTTTTCTAGAGTAGCATGGCCTGACCTGGGTGGTCGGGGATATTACAATATGGTATAGGAGCTTCAGTTTTCAACACTGAGCTTGGATGGGCCGAACAAGTTGAGTTGAAGTGAAATTTCATAGAGGATTGAATTCAAAGTGGTCAAATTTCAAGTTACAGAGCGTACATGGTAAAATTTAGAAGCAACAACTTGGTATTGGGCAAAAGCCCCAATTTATGTTGTTAAATTCATGGGAAAATTGAGAAATTTGGCCATGTGGTGAGATATTCTTGATTTAATACCTGTTCTAGCAAATTCAAACCTGGAATTGGTTGAATTTGAAGTTACAGTGAAGCCATGATAGATGGGGTGAGATTAGTAATTAAAATTCTCAATTTGTCAATTGAGTTTGGGAAAAATTCTTTCCAGAAATGTCAAACCACAACGATTTGTTGTTGCAGAGGTTGAACTGGTGTTATCGGGGTGAAATTGAACAAATTTCATAGTTGCAGAATGTCTATGGTAAAAATTGGGGAAAAAGTTAGGAAAAGCCCCAATTTCTGCAGCGGAATTCACGAGGAATTGATGCGCATAAAAATGAATCTGTGTAGGTGGGCGCACTAAAAATGCATGATGCGTAGTGAAAATATTGTGATATGTGAAAAAATATTGGTGTGCGGGCATGCATGCTAAAATTTGGCGCTTCACGAAAAATATTGGCATGCAGGCGCTGTTATAACCCTAAATTGCACCACACATGCTTACCAGGCATCAGGCTAACTCATATCCCTTCCTTGCCAAATCCATGTTGAACAAACTCTTGTAAATCCTCTTAAATCAAGTGACACGCGCCCTAACCCACTACTGCATGCGTTGGAACACTGGCAAGCCTCTTACAGCATGAGTTTGACCGTTGGCAAGCCTACTACAACCCACGTTTACCTAACAAAGCACAAAAGCAGGAAAGTTGCCGATGGGACAAAAAGATATGGGTCAGTTAACTGAAACTCCTAGCCATGCATGGACGAGAGTTCGTCCAAAACCCTAGCTCCTTCTAGCCTATAAAAGAAGGGGTAGGGGTACTATTTGGAGGAGGAAAAAGATAGCAAAGAAACTCTGCCCAATTGCCGAATCCATTTGTCCCAACCCTTTAGCCTTTCCTCAAGCCTAAGAAGAATTCACGCAAAGCAGTTGGAGGACAAAGAAGAGGAGGAGCCCAGGATCAGGATCAAGGAACGGTGACCGGTCTCAACACTTAATGTAAGTTGATTCATTATGAATATAATAAAAGAATACTTTTCCCGTCCCAATGCATGAGTTATATGTGGTTTTTGTAATTTATGCTTAATTTCTAACCCTCAAGTAGAAAAATAGCATGCATGCGTAGTGTTTTGTCTTGATTGCAGATTTGTCTTTGGAAGGAGCAGCGCAAGCAAGCAGACAAAGCGCAACAGAGGATCTACACCAAACATCAATAAAAAGGTTAGTAGGTTCTTTCCATGTTTGTATGTGAAAAAGGGTTTTAGGTTTTGGGATGGTAGGTTAAAAGTGATTTCTTAAAGGTCATGATTTGCATGCAAGTCTAACCCTAGCTTGCTAGTCCGTAGGGTATTATTTACCAACAACAGAATTGGCGACTCCACTGGGGAAGATACTCTTAGGGTTTCCGGATTTAGTTGAGGTTTTTGGGTAGTTTAAAGGATTAGATTTTCTGTTTCTTTGTTTTTCTATTTTTTGTTAGGTCAGAGAAAGCAGGGAACCTGGTTCTTTATACCAGTTTTTTTCCTTGACTATTGCTTGACGATCATTATCGGGACACATAGAGGTACACGTGGCCTGCATAAGGCCTACACGCATGTAAACCACGCCCTAACCTTCTATAGCCCGCGTTTGAACGCTTGTTGTGGAGGTTTCAGTAGCGTGTAGGAGTAAGAGAGCTTAAGAGGCAGTCCTCTCTTCCCTGTCAGAATTATACATTCTCAGGGGGCTTTCTGGATCCTGTCTGAGTCTTGCTGGTTCGTAGTCTTGTCTCAGTTTGCTTTATTGCATTTTGTTATTCTTTGTGATCATTTTTCTTTTCTGCTGGAAGAAGCATCCAAGCCTTCAAGAGACCCTGGTTGTCAATACCAGAGGCCTCTTCCAGGTCTGGGCTGCTTGTGTTTAATTTTTTCTTGGATTTTATACATACACGCGGCCTATACAAGTTCAGCCCACAGGTACCCGTGCCCTGTTATAGCTCAGCACGCGTTTGCACGCGTGTTGTTTCAGTGACAATAGCGGGCTTGATTGGGTGCTTTTCAATCAGGGTGGGGTAGTCATCCCCTCCTGTGGTGAGAAGTGTTCCTCTCAGGAGTTTGAGTCTAGGGTGGCACAGTCAGTAGGTTAGGGCCTCATACCCTTAGCCTGTTCTTTCTTAGTTGATTGTTGATAGAAAAGATAAAAAAGAAAAGATTTTGTTTTACGGTTTTTAGACAAGCGTAAGAATCGGTGCTTTCTTGATTGCCATTGTGCGTCTTTGCTCTGGTTCTTTGCGATCTGCACTTTAAGCCATAATTTTATTTTGTTTTCTTGGTTTTGTGCCTATCGGCATTTTCCCTTTGTTGCTTCATTTAGCACTTAAATAAATTTTTTTTTTTATCTCTTTTTCATTTGCTCATTTGTTTGAATATTGTGTTGCTGCATCAATAGCTACGAAGAAGTATTTTTTCATAAGTTTTTGCAGTGCATTTAGAGCATAAGTAGCTCGCAGATTGAGCGAAATTCCTTTATGTTTGCTGCATGAAATCTTATAAAAGTTGAAAAGAAAAAGAAATATTTCTTGGTGAAAAGTTGTTGGTTTTTGCATTTTTTGGTAAAAGTTTTTGTTTCCAAGCATTTCTTATTCATTTTTCTTTGAGTCTTTACACACCATCAGTTTCACCTTCATACCTTGTGACGTAAAAAATCCCATAAAAGCAACGCTAATTTAAAATCTATTAGACTCTTTTGTTTGTAGGGTTCATACACTAGCCCAGGACTAGGGCCTTGGAATAGGTTGGAGAGTAAATTCTCCAAGGCCACTCAAACCAAACATTGGAGTCTGTGATAGGGAGTGTAGAGGTCCAGTTACGTGGAAGTTATCTGGTACCCCCCTCTAACACAGGGGCTAAACACGAGGTCGCGTAAGGAAAGCTAGTGGAGATAACCCCTCCAAAGCTGGACCGAGCGTAGTGGAGAACACATATCGAGGATTTGTTGAGGGATTTCGTCGTTTGCATTTGCCACGGGGCTTCGTGGGTCTCGAATCTGTTCGAGGTCCTCAGTTGTCTTCCGGACCATTTTCTCTCGATACCCTTGACAGGTTTTGGGCTTGATACCCTGCTCATTGTGGTCTACCCGACTATCGACTGTACCCTCCTGGTGACTGTTCGCGTGTTGGAAAACTAGTTGCCAATCTTTTTAGGGACATACACAGGTGACTACGGGGGTATACCGCGGTACCTAGGACAGACATCAGGCCACGCTTTGCAGAGTATACCCAGAGGGCACTTCCGTGTTCGAGTTGCACTTGCACCGGTAAGTTGCTCTAGTGTTGGTTGTTGTAACTGTTCTTCCAACTAGTTTAGTGTTTGCTTGATTTATCTCTTAGGGGCTTCTTTTTTAGTGTTTGTTACTGTTTGATCGTGTAGAATACCTTAGCGTGTCTTGGATATTCTCACACAATGGAGGATCCCGAGCTCCGCCGGTCATGAAGGCTCTTGGGCCTGCCGCCGGTTATACTGGAGCCACCCCCGCCACCATTGAGGCGGAAGCTAGACCAACAAGGGTCTTTCGAAGCAACCGGGTTACAAACCATTGAGCCCGAACAACTCCTGGAGGAATCGACCACCAATATTGGCTTGGTTGAAACCTCAACCACTGATACTTGGCCGCAAGTGATTGTGCCAATTCAATTTTACAAATGCCTATCAGTGCCTCACACAGCTATGGCAACAAACGCTATTACTTCCTCGGGGAATTCTTCCATTACCATCACCGTTGCTACCACAGGAGAAGCATCTCCTAACTTTTCGTCGTCGGTTCGGGCCACCATGGTCTCGACTGCAACTACGTCACACAATGGACCGACCCCATCCATCGCAGCGGCCACACCTCCCTTCACACCTAGTGCGACAGGCCCTCCGTTCTCATACGGTATGCCTAGTTCAGGTACAAGTCCTGCACTCACTTACTCCACTTTAAAAACTTTGGGTCTGGGGGCAGGGAGCTCTAATGCTCCTCTGCAAGGTCAACTTGGGGGCATTCCTGTCCCTTTTAATTATTTTCCTTACGCTGGAGGTCATATCTCTCCTTCGTCCCCTTCGCTTGGTGGTCTGCATCAGCAGTCCGCTGGGCAGCCTGCACACACGAGTTCATTTGGAGCCGGGAGTCAAGGAACACCTGCGCAAACTCTGCCGGTAGGTTCGTCACCATTTGTTTGGAATGGGACGTTCGGTAACAACACTTTCGCATCCACTTCTTTCTCATCTGGGGGCACCCCCATCTTTGGACAGTCTACTTCGGTGCAGGGTACTATTCCTGCACCGGGGGCACATATAACAGGACCTTGGAACTCAAGACAAGGATCCATTCCTTCCTCTGGAATGTCGTTCTGGGGTAATTCTTTCCACAGTCAATGGAACCCTGGACAGACTTCTATGCCTCTCCCATCGGGACCGGCATGGGGTAATCCTTCCCAAAGTCCGTCACACACGATGAATGCCCAAGATCTTATGTCCTTTATGGGGAATCAACCAATGATGTCTCCACAGATGCAAAATCCTTACACTGGTCAGGGCCATGGTTTCTACCAGAATCCGGGCCAACAGCCAAACTTTTCCTGGCAACCTGGTGCCAGTCAAACTCCAGGACCCTTTTTCCCAGGCTATCAACAACAACCCAAAATACCATTCCTAGCGACGTTACACTTGCCAGATTTGACAAGGTTGTTAAATGATCCTATCTGTCACGATCCACGTTGGCCTCCTATGCCAACGAAGTTGCCTTCGGACATTGCAAAGTTTGAGGCCAAGCCTAACGAAGATCCAGGTGATCACGTGACTAATTTCCATCTTTGGTGTTCATCTAATTCCTTGAAAGATGACTCCGTCTAGTTGCGATTGTTTCAACGCACTCTTATTGGGAGTGCCGCGAAATGGTACATAGAGCTTGATCGTTCACGATACTCTTCTTTTGGCGAACTGGCGATGGCCTTCCATAACCATTTCCAGTTACCTGTGAGATACGATGCCGGCACAGAGTTGCTAGCCAATTTCAAACAGACGACAGTAGACCATATCTCTGATCATATCCGAGAGTGGTGACGCCAAAAGAGTCTAATCAAAGTACCAGTTCCACCAACATTCCTGCTTGATTGGTTCCTTAAGTCTTTAGTACCGCAATTATCCAAAGACGTCGCAACTTCTGGGGTTTTCTCCGAAGAAGATGCCATCATGAGGGCTCAACAGTTTGAGCTTATCTATTCTCAGTCTGGTTTATTGTACAACATCCTGTCGGATGCACCATGATTGATACTGGATAAAACTAGACAGAGAGCTGGACCACATGCCGATGGTATCATTGGTTCGGCACAAACCAAGCCCACTGAGAAACTGACAAAACAATTGCAACAGTTATCTATACAACACTCAACGGCCAGCCAGACTACTTCTTTGGCTGCTCCTCCTACCCAAACATCGGAAGTACACTCCGTGCAGACGACTAACCCAAAGGCCCCCCAACAGCTTGAAGGGAAGAAAAAACAACGCAAAAAGGGTAAGGGGGATAAAAAACCCACTGATAATGCTGGCGAGGGCACTACGGAAAAACGGAAGGTGAGGTATCCGTGCAACTTGTGTGCGGAAGACCACCTGACCCATATATGTCCCCGACTTGCTGAGGCCCAGAAGTTTGTCACACATCAGCAACAAGTCACGTTGATTAATCCCTTTCAGCATGGACAAAATTTAACTCAATCCTCTACAAGTGCCGAAGGGGGCAGCCAAGAAACCTGCCCTCCCCCAAACAATTCCTCATCCGCGAACGTATATATGGTTAGGGGTGATGCTTTAATAACAACTAGAGTGCACGAATATAGTAAACCAAGCGCCTCTGAAAAGGGAAAAGAAGCCGAACTCCCATCTCTTCCTCTACAGATTGAGAAGACGTTGGGAGAAACGGTGACACACATTCCAAAAGGTGCATTTAATAAAGCTTCTCACAATCCAAACGCAAGGGCCACCCATAACTACTCTGTGGTGGAAGATTTATCCCAAACCCCTTGTGCTATGTTTGCTTTGGAGGTACTCCAAAGTTGCCTTGCTCAGAGGAAAGACTTGTTGACTGCTTTAGGCTCTACTGAGACTTGTAACCCAGGTACCATCATGTTAGATACGACTGACTTGAAGCCTTGTCTGCCTTACCACTTCGCGTTTCAGATAGTAGTGGCTCATCGCACGAAAACTTTTACACGAAATATCTTCCGCACGGTGGTCGATGAGGGCGCTTCGACTTGCGTTATGTCGTTAGCATGCTGGAAAGCCATTGGTCAGCCCGAGTTGTCTCCATCACCTACTTTCCTCACTGTGTTCGACGGTCGTTCTTTCCGACCACATGGCATCATTCCTTCTTTCCCTGTGCAGTTAGGAGGGAAGACCGTGTGCGTTGAAGTAGAGGTAGTTGATGCCCCCCTTGACTATAAAATCTTGTTAGGTTGGAGTTGGACTTATGCTATGCAAGCTATGGTTGCTACAGTTTTTTGAGTCTTATTGTTTCCACATGAAGGCCGGATAGTGACCATTGATCAATTGTCCTTCTTTAGACCTGACCTAGATTTGGGGGCATCCACAGTTCCCATGATAGATAATCCTCAAGCCGGTGTCGTTAACGTAGGAGTTGGTTTGTGCCCATATTTGATGGGTACTTTCGATTACCCACCTCCTCATGGCGACGTCAAGTTTATATCGACTCACCACAAGGCTGAGATTTTTCACGTCTCATTGTTTCGCACGAATTACTTTCAGGATCCATGGATTCTTCCTTCCCCATCAGCCACGATGGATGAGACAGGGCACATTGGCATGTCCATGCCCTTGTCGGCCGCTGAAGTAGCGTACTCTTTATTCTAGCAGGCTTCAACCACTCCTGATATGACTCCCGCACAAGAGTTGGATCCACCTCTAGAGCCTATCTGGGCTCAGTGTTCTCTTGCCAACATCGATCCGTTAGATTTAGTCTTGCCCTCCGACGAAGTAGTAATCAAAGCAATGACTAGTCTGGACAAACCTTGGGACGATATTCATCACAGATCATATTTCCTCCCAGAGTTAAAATGAATTGAGGCAGGAGAATTCACTATCACCATGACGGGAGATCAACGATGTCCTATTAACCTCTTAGCTACACAGGAAATTTATTCTAAGGGCAATATGGCGAATATCGCTGCCACTATACCTATCAACATCTCCCGAAAACCTGGCATCGTGGAGAATGTCTTCTTCGGCGTGGATTGCTCCCTCGAAGAGATTCAGATTTACACGAATCTTTTCAAAGAATTCCGTGACATTTTTGCCTGGTCTTATGAGGAAATGCCAGGCATTGATCCGAAAATAGTTGAACATGAGATCACAACGTATCCTGATGCTAAGCCTATTCGACAAAAACTTCGTCCAGTTAATCCTAGAAAATCAGCAACCATCAAGGCTGAGGTTGAGAAATTGCTCAAGGCAGGGTTCATTTACTCGATTCATTTGACTCAGTGGGTGTCAAACCCCGTGCCGGTCGATAAAAAATAAGGCACGATTCGTGTATGTACCAATTTCCGTGATTTGAATAAGGCATGTCCAAAAGATAATTATCCAACCCTGTTCATCGATCAGATCATTGATGAATGCACCGGTTGTGAAGCCTTTTCGTTCATGGATGGTTTTTTAGGATATAATCAAATCCAAATCAAACCTGAGGACCAACACAAAATGACATTCATTTGTCCGTGGGGTACATTCGCTTATCGTAAGATGCCTTTTGGTCTCAAGAATGATGGAGCCACTTTCCAGCGGGCCATGTCTTTTGCGTTTCACGACCTCAAACATATAGACGAGGCCTATCTAGATGATTTAGCATCACGCTCTCGTAAGCGAAAGGATCATCCTATGCACCTCCGACTAATCTTCGAACGCTGTCGCTACTTCAGGATTCGCTTGAATCCCAACAAGTGCAGCTTTTGCGTCACGTCAGGACGTTTTTTAGGTTTCATCGTTTCAACCACAGGGATCATGGTCGATCCTCTTAAGGTGGAGGCAATAATCTAGTTGCCCCCCCCACGCACAATCTTACAACTTCAAAGTCTTCAAGGAAAGGCGAACTTCTTACGATGCTTCATCGCCAACTATGCCAAAATCACCAAGGGATTTATGCATTTACTGAAGAAAGATGTTCCCTTTTTCTGGGACAAAGCCGCTCAACGCTCTTTCGACGCATTAAAACACGCTCTCACTACTGCGCCTCTGCTACGGCCACCTAATTATAACAAAGACTTATTATTATATCTGGCTGCTGCAGAGTCAACCATAGGCATGGTTTTAGTTCAGGAGGATTATTCATTTTCCGAATACGTGATCTATTACCTGAGCCGAGGCCTCGTAGGACCGGAACTTAATTATACCCATCTCGAAAAACTTGCATTGGTAGCAGTTCATGCTGTTCAACGGTTCCGTCACTATATTTTGTTTCGCAAGACCACCATCGTTGCTATCGTGAATCCATTCCAGTACATGTTGACACGACAATTTATTGGCGAAAAAATTAGTAGATGGATGGAAATCCTCCAAGAATTTGACTTAGACTTCGTTTCAGTCAAGTCCAAAAAGTCATTGGTCTTCGCAGAACTTATCTCAGAGCTTCCGGTTGAGTAAGGTGATGTTGTGCCTGAGGAATCGCCTATCCGGGGGGATATGTTTTTGATTGAATCTTCAGACCCCTGGTACGGAGATATACTGATCTATCTCCAGACTTTGAAGTGCCCCGCCTCTGCTTCTCGTGATGAGCATCGGCAGATACGCCATCAGGCTAAGAACTATCTCATACTCAATGATACGTTGTATCGAAGAGGTGTAGACTGCATCTTGTGTCGATGTCTCACCCATGAGGAGGACGTCATAGTGCTCAATGACTGTCATACAGGAGCTTGTGGCGGTCACTTATCTGGGTTGGCAACAACCCAAAAGATTTTACGAGCAGGTTACTTCTGGCCCACTCTTATGAAAGATTGTATCGAGTCGGTCAAGAAGTGCCATCCGTGCCAAATCTTCTCACAAAAGATGAGGGCACATCCAACTCCCATGTTTCTTGTCATCACAGTTGGTCCCTTCACTAAATGGGGGATTGATTACACTACATGCAACCCCCCGTCAGCAAGGGGGCACCGCTATATCATCGTAGCTGTCGACTACTTCACTAAGTGGGTCGAAGCTATGCCAACATTTAAAGATGATGGAGAGACTGCAACTCTCTTCTTATTTAACCAGATTATAGCACGGTTCAACGTCCTGAGAGAGATTGTCACTGACCATGGCAGTCACTTTCAGAACCAAATGATGTCCGAGTTAACATCAAAGCTTGGGTTACGGAAAGAACATTCCTCACCTTACTATCCCCAAGCCAATGGGCAGGTGGAAGGTGTTAACAAAGCTCTTAAGATGATTCTACAACGAACTATCAACTCAACCAAGTCAAATTGGCATTTGATGTTATACTCGAAATTATGGGCTTACCGAACCTCAGTTAAGACTGCAACCAGTTTTTCACCTTTCCAACTCGTTTACGGCCTGGAGGCAGTCTTGCCCATCGAATGTCAAATTCCATCTCTGAAATTGGCAGTACAGTTATTGCCAGACACTTCTCTGCTTGAAGAACAGTTAGTACACCTTGAGTAGCTTGATGAACAACACTGCAATGCGGCCCTGGCCAACGAGGCTCATAAACATAAGGTCAAGTGTCAATATGATAGGTCCATTCGTTCTCGGGTTTTCTACGAGGGCGACCTTGTCTTGGTCTATGACCAAGATAAGGACCCCCTGGGGGCAGGAAATTTTAAACCCATGTGGTTCAGACCCTTCATTATTAAGGAGGTTTTAAAAAAGGATGCTTATCGTTTGGTCAATTTTGAAGGGAATGCTTTGGCGGAACCTAGAAATAGGCTCTACCTCAAGAAGTATTACTCATAGAACGATCACTGTGGGTAACTTTTTGTAACATATGTATAGTCTTTGTACTATCACTTTTTTACATTTCTTTTAAAAAAGTGTTATGGATGTGTCATTGATGTTATCTTTCATCAATATGGCATATGTCAAGTGAGTCCGAGGTGTTCATAGGGTATGCGGATGATGCTAGTCAACACACGCGGAGGCTTGCTTCCGCGGCTTGGGTAATCTTTACACCATAGGGTCAGTTGTTATCTTCCAGAGGTATATGCTTAGGTGACACCACAAATAATGTTGCTGAGTATAGTGTAGTTATTGAGTTGCTTCGTGACGCTTTGTCATTGGGTATCTATCGTCTCCGGGTCTATCTAGATGCTCAACTGGTTGTGTCACAGCTAAACAGAATATACCGGGTGCACGACCCAACTTTACATCGACGATTCCTTAGGGTACGTCTCTTGAAACACAACTTTGATTATATTACATATTTTCATGTTCCTAGGAGTCTAAATCAAATCACAGATACTCTAGCTAATAACATTTTAGATTTGCATCTTGCTCACATATAAAAAGATCATGATCATACACATGTAAATACATTTTTGTACACATAATCCATAAGACACAAAAGAGATAAAAACCATATATAAACATCATAAAATCCTCAGAGTACATAGATGGGGGCAAGTGCCTCACAAGTGGGAACCATAACGAGTCATTGGGGCTTATGCCCTCAAAACATATATACATATCAGTGCTCGGGGCACATAAAAGTCTAAAGTCTGTTTAGGGCCTATGGGCCCTGTTATAATCATATACAACCTGACCCAAACGCCTAAACAATCGGACCCATGTCCGAGGTACCCCTACAATATGAGTCTGCAAGGAGGGCGGCAAGTCCTCTATCTCTGCCATGGGCACTGTGCGAGTGAGCGCAGTAAAGTTCAGCTCAATTCGCCTCAGGACCCTCTCGGCCTCTTCTGCTGGGAGGTTCTTTGCTACTGCTTCTCCTCCAGCGGCGGCAGCTGCGACTTCTGGCCATGGGCGATGCCTGTTCCGTGCATAATCGGTAGGTCACACGGGTCCCACATCTGCATGCAATAAAGGTTCACCCATCAAAAACTCTGGTATACAAAAACATGATATATATATATCGAAAAGATATAAAAATTACATATGAAAACAAAAAAAACTGTATAGGTGGAGACTTACCCATCTCCCCTCGCTCCTCACCAGGAGGCACTGGTATCGATGGATCTCTGGAAAAGTCGATCCCCGCATATGGGTAGTCCTCAATAGATGGGATCTGCCATGACAGCCAGGCAAAAAAGTCGTCATTGAAGGCCTCTACGGTCCTTCCACCACCCTGTCACGGAAGCAACGCTGCCCATCTACATACTGCGGGGAAAGTAGCCAGATGTCCTCGTACTGTCAGCCGAGGACTAAAACATGGAACTCTCTCGAAGAAAAATGAACACAGGATGGTCCCAAACCCGAAGTTCCTGTGTGTCCGCTGTCTGCAAGCTGTCAACTGACCCGTCATGCTCGCTAGTAGTGTGGTACTCCAATCAAAAATTTGTGCATTCATGCACTGGATTGCACAGTTCATCTGTGTGCGCGAAGCCTGATGCACGACTGTGGAGCCGGTAATCCGCCCAATGAGTGATAATATAGTCTGAAGGGCGAGGCTGGTAATCCAACTAACGGGCACCGAGGAAGTTCTCTGATCGGTCCCAGCCTCACAATACTCCTCTATCAACTCTGAGACTTTGCTCGGCCCCGCAGGAAAAGTCTGAAAGTAGACTGGTTCCCCTCTCCTTGAGAGGCCAGTCAAAAAGTAAATATCCTCGGTGGTGGGCACCAAGGATTTCCCCTCTATCATGAAATCCTCTGCATCAGGGTGCCAGTAATCAACCAAGGCGTTCAGTAGCCTTGGTTGCGCGTGCATAAACATACACAAAAAGATTTTTACCAAACCGCACTGCGTCAACAAGGCCATAATGTTCGGATCTGCAGCCACTAACTCATTGGCGGCCTCGTGCTCCCTCTCCCTCCACTGAACATACATCCTGCCA
>ML879520.1:21907-33483 GCA_009831015.1 Picea engelmannii
CAAAATGGGTTTGTTATATGTTATGAATCAAGGAAGTTGAAGGAGCATGAAAGACACTATGCCACTCATGATTTGGAGTTGGCAGCCATAGTGCATGACTTGAGGAAATGGAGACACTACCTCATGGGGAAAAGGTTTGAGCTGAGGAAAGACCATAATGGTCTGAAATATTTATTTTATCAGCCAAATCTAAATGCTAGGCAAGGTAGATGGTTAGAATTTCTCAGTGAATATGACTTTGATATAAAGCATATCAAGGGGAAAGAGAACAAAGTGGCTGATGCACTCAACATAAGAGTGCATGAATTGCATGCTACAACCATTAGCATGTACCAATTAGATTTGAAAGACCGAATTTTGGAGGCTGCAAAATTAGATTTGCAATACAAGGAATTAGTGGAAAAATTACAACAAGGTAATTTGTAACAGAAACAGAAAATTGAAGAATATAAGTTAGATAATGATGAAATTATGAAGTAGAGGGGATGAATTTATGTACCGAATTCCCATGAATTGAAAAATATGATATTGAAAGAAATTCATAATGTACCTTATGTTGGGCACCCAGGTTATCAGAAAACTATTGCAGCTGTGAAGAGATAATATTATTGACCAGGAATGAAGAAAGAAGTTGTTGATTTTGTTGGAGAAATTTCTATTTTCAGTACACTAGTTCAGTGGGAGTAACACTAGTTCAATGGGAGTTAACTGACTAGTTCTATTTTAGACTTTCTAATTTTATACCATCACTATTATGCATGCATTCCAAATTATAGGATGTCATTGCCTATATGAGTGAAGATCACTCACTCATTGATTAGATCATAATATACATTGATTCTCATTCTTCATTGTGTATCTCTCTTCCTTTTCTTGATAAGCTTTGTTTGTGTATGATTTAGCTAGGTATCTTGTGCAGGTTTCCATGAAACACTGACATGGTATCAGAGTCGAGCTGCTTGAAGCAACCCAGACAAGCCAGAGAAGAGCGAAAGAGGATTTGAGTAAACCTAGTTTCCGCCATCATCCCGGCCTATCCCTATCGAAAGGTACGATGATTTGAATCGTCACAACCTATCCCTATTTAAGGGTTCGATGTTTACACTCAGACTTAATAAAATTTCTTTTTCTATGCATCGTCACAGCCTATACACAGCCAAGGTGCGATGTCATCGCACTGTGTTCTTCATCCGGGGTGCGACGATTCAATTTTTCACAATCGTTGCATTGTATTTTCATCCAGGGTGCGACGATTCAAATTTTCACAATCATCGCACTGTGTCCTTCACTAGGGTGCGGCGATTCAACAACCCTCCATAAAATTGGTTTTCTGCACTAAAATAGCCATATCTCAAAATCCGCAATCTGGGTCGAGATGAAATTTGTACCAGAGAAGTATAACATAGGGATGTTCATGCTCACCGAAAATATCCAAAACCCACATCATATTTTAGGAAATATAGTTTTTCTATCATATCTATAGTTTTCATAGAACCGTCTGTCATATCTTAGAATCCACGATCTGGGTTTTCAAGATCTTTTCATAATCAATAGCAGGGATGGAGGTGATGCAACTTCTTTAATCAAGTATGGTGATAATACTTACACCGTACACATATTTTGAATGGAAAATGAAGGCCGGATTCCAACTCAAAATAAAAGGACTGTATAATTTGACGATGACAACATAAACATAACTTACATCAACACTTGAGAAGACTAGACGGGTGAACCGTAAGGACGCAGCCACGTGACTACTTCTTGAGTTAATATCCATTGATCTATGGTTTCATTTTTCCACATGAAAGAATCCAAATGAGATCTGGACCACCTTGGAAGGACTCTTTGGAAAGCAGGATGAGATGCGAGGTCATATGTTCGAGGTAGAGTTGAATACCTTAGACCCTAAAAGTTTTGATAATATACAGATTTTCTTTACTAAATTTAAATATGTGATGTTGAGCTTGGGTAAATGTGGTATTGACAAGTCCACACAAGAGAAACAAATTATTCTAACAATCTTGGCCAAGCTAGGACCAAAATACGCTATATATATCTCCAATTTCCATTATGGCAGATGTCTTTTTGGAACAAATTGGAAAATTCCTACGATGGCTCAGTTCATTGAGTCTCTCACACAAGAGTAGACAAAAAACATACATATGGGCCTCATCAAGGATCCAAAAGCACATGCACTCAACATGCATGATGGAAAAGGATAATCCAAACAAAACGGGAAGGAGAAACAAAACGAGAAGGAGAGATATTACAAACCCTTTAATGATTCTTCAAGTTCCAAAGACTCTTCAGATTCCAAGAAGAAGAACAAGGGAAAGAAGTGCACTTACTGCAATAAACTGAATCATGAAGAATCCACATGCATGGAGAAACAGATTGATCTTATGGCACAAAATCTTCAACATAACAACCTTGGAAACTTCATTCTAGAGGGAGTCAAGAAGCAGAAGGAAGAAGATCATGCTCCTAAGAAAGGTAATCATCATGCCCTAGTTGCAATTAATTCCTCATCTGATTCATGGATTATAGATTATGGCAGATCACATCATATGGAAGTGAAAGAGAAAGTTTTTTCTTCCTTGAGTCCATGCTCAAGACCCCCTATTCTTATGGGGGATGATACTCCAGTAGAAGTAGCATGAGAAGAGAGATTGGAACTCCACAATGGTAGTTTTGAGAATGTTCTACATGTTTCAAAGATTTTTATGAATCTTCTCTTAATTTATCAGATCACTCAAAAAGGAAAAAATGTTGAATTTACATCAGATTCAGTTTCAACAATTGACATGCATGGCAATTCCATCATTGCAATTGGTGAGGTGGATCACAAGTCAAGGTTGTATAAATTCACTAAGTTTTTTGACAATGACTCCTCTATTCTACTTACACATAAGGAGAGTATTTTTCATGCACCTCTAGTGCAACATGCATATACTCTTGTGCTTCCATCAGTTTCAGACATCAAAGATGATTCCATACACTCAAATTCTGTACATGGAAATAAGCAGGTAGTACATCCAGATAAGAAGCCAAAATTGAAGGTTCAACAAATTCCCAAGAAGGCACAAACCACACTTCATCCAGTAGGAATCCTTGTAGGGAATCCATTGGATTTGAGGAGGACTCGATCTCAGCATGAGGAGTATTCTCATGTATTTTCAACTTCAAAACCTATGATACCCACACATTGCTATATGGTTCAATCTACTGATCCACATACCTACAATAAGGTTGTGGTAAATCCATTATGGAAAGAAACCATGCAGGAGGAGCATGACTTTCTCCTAGAGAATCAGAATTGGCATCTGGTTCCACTTCCACCAGAAATGAATATTTTCAGGTGCAGATGGGTCCACATGATCAAGAGGTACAAGGCCCAACAAGTTTCCAAAGGACTTCATCAGATCCATAAATATTTCTACATATTCATGAATACTTTCAGTGAGCATAAGTTTCAGACTTTGTGTGATTGTCTTACAGTGAAGAACACAATTTCCTTGTAGCTTCCATTTTCTTCTTTTGATACATTATCTTTTGTGGGGGGGTTTTGTTCCCACATGATTTTACATCTTTCCTCACTTTTATTCAGTGTTCATTAGTTGCATTGTACATGAGTACCTAATATGGCCTAGTAGTCGGGACTCATTTTTTACTCCATAGTCATGTTCAGGGGGGGTGTTGGAGAAATTTCTATTTTTGGCACACTAGTTCAGTGGGAGTTAATTGACTAGTTCTATTTTAGACTTTTTAATTTTATACCATCACTATTATGCATGCATTCCTAATTATAGGATGTCATTGCCTATATGAGTGAAGATCACTCACTCATTGATTAGATCATAATATACATTGATTCTCATTCTTCATTGTGTATCTCTCTTCCTTTTCTTGATAAGATTTGTTTGTGTATGCTTTAGCTAGGTCTCCTGTGCAGGTTTCCATGAAACACTAACATATTCTATTGCCAAATATTTGGAATGTCAAAAGGTAAAGGATGCAAATAGACACCCAGCTGGGTTGCTACAACCATTACCCATTCCTGAGTGGAAATGGGAAGTTGTAACAATGGATTTCCTCACCAAACTGCCCAGAACAAACAAACAACATGATTCTATCATGGTAGTGGTGGATAAACTTACTAAAGCTACCCATTTTATTCCAGTAAATCTTACTCACAAGGCAGCCAATATTGATGATATTTATATGAGATAAATTGCTCAATTACATGGTATACCCAAGACAATTGTTTCTGACAGAGATCCAAAATTTACCTCAAATTTTTGGAAATGATTATTTAATGGATTTGGAACAAATTTGAATTTTAGTACAAATTATCATGCATAATCAGATGGAAAAACAGAGAAGGTGAATCAAGTTATTGAGGATATGTTGAGGATGTATGTGATGGATAAACCATCAAAACGGGAAGACTACCTACACTTATTAGAGTTTTCTTATAATGATGGGTACCAAACATCTCTAAAGATGAGTCCATTTGAGGCACTTTATGGAAGAAAGTGAAACACACCGGTAAGTTGAGATAACCCAACATATAGAGCAGTGTTTGGGCCATATTTATGCATGGAAATGGAGGAGAAAATGTTGAAAATAAAACAAAATTTAAAGGCTACACAAGATAGGCAGAAAATATATGCTGATAGGGGAAGAACTCACAGGGAATTTAAAGTTGGGGACCATGTATTCTTGAAAGTGAAGCCCGACAAAATTTCCCTGAAGTTGGGAAATTGTTCAAAGTTGGCAACTCGCTATTGTGGGCTATTTGAAATATTAGAGAGGATTGGTCCAATAGCTTATATGATTGCATTGCCTGTATCTATGTCTATTCATAATGTATTCCATGTATCATTGATAAAGAAATATATACCTGATGCTAATCATGTAATTGATTGGAATGTGATTTAGGTGGAGGAAGAAGACACTATCCAAGTGCATCTGGTAGACATTCTGGAAAGGAAAATCAAAGAACTCTGAAATCGAGCCATAGGGCTTGTAAAGGTACAATGGACCTGGTATGATCCTGAGGACGCTACTTGGGAGCACGAGGATCCAATGCAGGAAGAATACCTGCATCTTTTTGAGGATTTTTGAAAATTTTGTTGTATGTGTACATAATGCACTGAGGACAATGCATAAATAAGGGGAGGGTATTGTAATACCCCTAGGCCAAACCCAATTGTAAATGTAAATACAAATGTATGTAATTTGGTGAGCTGTTTGACATCATTTTTGTATGCACCTTCCATGCTATAGTACGCACATGTACTGCGCAGTAAAATGATGAAGTGTGCACATTCTAGGATACCACACACAACAACTTAAGTGCGTGCGATTTTGAGGCCAGAGAGCCTATTTTTGTATATGTTTCATCATTAATATAAAATACATCGTTGCATGTAGACAGACCATGATAAAAAGAGTATGGGGGACTAAACTCCACTAGTTAGGGAAAGGGGGGGGCTAAAATTTAAGGAAAAGGGGCTAAGCTAGGGAGCTTAGGACAAAAAGGAATATTATATTAATATCCCTTAAAGTATAAAGTATGGATAATTATTTTATCCTAAGTTCTAAGGATGGGGATAAGTGGGCCAAAGTAGCTGCCAACATGACAAGTGTCAAGTTGGGAACATGCATACATATAGTTTGGACTTATTTCATTTCCCCATCATTCAGTCATCCATTCAATCTTTCCATGATCATTCACTCACTCACTCAGTTGTCCTCCATACCTTCCTATCACTGTACCTGAACATGTATCCATAACCATACCTTTTTTTGTATCTATTTATCTTGGGAGTTGGACTGAAGAAGCGGGTTGTCAGGCTCATGGGATATCGAAGAGGTGGGTTTTCAGGTCCATGAGCAATCTCTCAAGGTGAGAGAATTGTTGGAAATTGATTTCTGAAGGTGTTAAACTACAGCTATAGGGCCTGAGACTTCCTGTTCGGCCTGTTGCTGAAGCCCGGAAAGGAAGTGGGGAAACCGAGGGACTGTTGAGTAGAGAAGGGGCACACTTCCTAGGGTGGGACATGCATGTGGGGAATGAGGGACTGTAGGTTGTTAGTTTGAGTTTTAACCTATGACGAAGTCTTTCCTATTGTCTATGATACATCATCCTGGTTAGGAATCCCTTTACCCAGGTGGAGTTTAGTCCCATCTCGGGGGTGACCCACTACTGAGAGTGATGAGAAATGTGGCCTAAGGATGGGAGGTTTGTGGAAGGTCTACACGTAATTGGTGATGTTTGCACCAATATAAGTTTCAATTGTGTGTTAATTTATATGTTGCATTATTATTTATGTGTTATATTTATGGGCATTTCATGTCTATGTTGCATATATATGTTTATTGTCATTACCGTATGAATCTGTGCATTTACAGAATGTACTTGTCTATTTACGTTATATATATAAAGTTTCGCAAGAGTTTTATGTGTATATGTTTTAATTGCATGCAATTCAAAAAAATTGTGTAGCATAGCTCAGTTGGATGTTGGGTATGTTACATTATGTTGAGCAGAGAATGAAAGTGTTTTCTAGAGTAGCATGGCCCGATCTAGATGGTCAGGGATGTTACAACAGTGGGAGGTGAGCCAAAGCAACAAGTAGAGGTGACATACAATCCAATTATAGACCCTAAATATCCACATCTAGAAACCAAGTACAGCCTATTCAGAGGTAGAGACATGGAAGATGGTGAAGGAGAGGTACATATGAATGCATAATTTGAGGTACGATAAATAAGGAGTTAAACTCCGGCTTCCCCATTGTGGATCCCACCACAATAGTGAAAATGAAAAACATCCCTCCATCAACTTTACCTAATTTTCATGGTATGGTAAGCGAAGATCCCATTGCCTTTCTTTTCAAATTTGATACATTATGTCATAGCTATGATTATTCAAATGACGCATAAAAACTCAAACTGTTTTCTATCACCCTCAAAGACTTATCCTTGCACTAGTTTGTGAGGATGGGAGGAAACACAATTTGGACACAAGATGGGATGCAAAGTATTTTTATTAAGAAATATCAAGTGTATTGTAAGGCCAGGGATTTGAGAGTAGAAATTTTTAAGATGGCATAGAAAGAAGAAGAGAGATTAGAAGATTACCTTTAATAGTTTATGTACAATCTCCAATGATCCAAGCAAAATAAAGTAGATCCAAATACTATTAGAACCATCCTTTTAATAAGGATTTTGTATGAATCTGTTATTTTTTTAATTTGATGGGAGCTAGATATGTTTCAAAACTAACCTTTGCAGAAATTAGTGAACTTTGGAGAAGGTAGTCTCCAAGTCAAGCCAGATATGGTAAGGTGATTCAAGACACTTTTTATAAAGCTACCAAATCTACAACTAGTGGTGTGACTAGGGATGAATTAGGAAATTTGCTAGAAAATTTTAAGACTGATCTTCTTGGCACTCTCAGTTTTCAACTAGATGCTTTGTAATTTAAAAAGAAACAAGAAGATGAGAATGAAGCCCTTATTATATTTTCCCTAAATGTAGGAAATGACATCCATTAAGAGAATGTCCTCTTGATAGTATTGAAATTTATGCCATTTGTGTAGGATATCATTCAACAGAGCATTGTCCCTCCTTACTGGACTCAAGGAGGTTTATCACAGGAGAATCAAACAATAGAGAAACTATGTGCATTTTCACCAAAAATACCTTGGCAACCGAGGGCATCATTTATACCTTCATATGATGCATCTCAATTTACTCCATATTATTTTGGTAAGAAATATCCACAATTTTTGAATTCTATTATGTCGTGGCAAGCATGGCCTCAATAGAAAGTCGAAAATCATCCTTGAAAATAAGGATGGAGAGGACCCAAGTATGGGAATATTCCTACCTATTCTTATCCTATGCAATCACAACAATCATACCCCACACAATTTCCACCTCAACAATATCCACAATAGTCATACCCTTCACAATTTCAGCAACCATATCCCCACAATCACAAACTCAGTAAGTTGCACAACCCCAATAGTTACATCTTGCACAAACTCAACAATTACAACTTCCACCCACTCAACCTCCAAGACCCACAAAATTACCTACTCAGCCAATTTCTAACCCCAAATAATAGGGCAACTTAGCTTGTTTTTAACACTAATTTACAACCCTTTCCGACCTATCTGATCACCCTAGTGGAACTAAAAGATATTCAACTTAGATAAAGAAAGGTGCTAAATAAAAACTCCCTTGTAATCATTGAAGAATAATCATAGGAGGAAGCTCTTGATCAAACAAACAATGATGTTAAAATAAAGATAACTTCCCCAAATTTAGAGCTCCCCTAGTCATCCAATTCACCTCCTTGTCCAAAGAGGTTAAGCTTGGAAATACCAACCATCCGCTCTGAATTTGATTTAATTAAAGAATTGAAAAATGTTTGCATCAAAGTTCACTTATTACAAGCTATTAAAGATATACCAATTTATGCTAAAATTGTTAGGGAAATTTCTTTAAATAAACCTGAAAGGAATAAAATAGAACCACAAATAATTCAATTTATTAGAAAATCATGAGATATCATGTCAGGATAGATTTCAGACAAAAATATGTGGATCCTGGAAATATGATTGTTTCAGTCTATATCAATGGTATTGTTTTTCCAAACACTTTAATTTATTTAGGGGAAACAATCAATATAATAAGTAAACAAACCATGGAACAATTATAGTTACTCAACCTCCATCCTATAGGTATTGTCCTAGAATTAGGAGACTGATCCAACATTAAACCCAAGGGTGTATTGGATGATATAATTGTTTTCTTGGACTCTTGAGAATGCCCTGCTAACTTTATGGTTTCAAAACCAAAAAATCCTTCAAGAGGGAATCCCTTGATTATAGGAAGACCATGGTTAGCCACCACGGACACATTTATTGGTTGTCGGTCCAAAAACATGCTTATTTCTCATGGTGATTCATTGAAAAAGGTAACTTTATATCCACCCACCAAATCCTCTCATGAGCTTGAAAACACTCTATGGATGGATAACACCAACAATGATGAAGAAAATGTTCAACCCATGTTTGCAATAGATCAAATCATACAATTTAAAGAACCCACTAAAGAAAATCAAAATCATAGTTTTCTCATTAATTTAGATTTCTTGCAAAACGTTGATTTATCTTTTGATCTATTTTATTATATTTTCGATACATATTTTTAAGAGAATTGTGATCTAAATGCCTTATCATCACTACATATTTCTGCACCATCCATAGACACATATGAATATCATATTTTCCCTGTTGAATTTAGTTTAGGAATTTTTTTTACATATAAATTCTCAACTTGATGGTCTTTACCAAGAACAAGTAATCAAAATGTTGCAAAAAAAACCTAATGCGTTTGCTTGGAGTTATCATGACATGAGAGGAATTCATCCTAACACTTGCACCCATCATATATATATTCAAGAGAATGACCATCCCATTATACAACCCCAGAGATGCATGAACCCAGATTTGAAAGAGATTGTTAAAGAAGAACTACAAAATTTACTTGATGCCAATTTTATCTGCCCAATTTCAGATAGCCAATGGGTCTCACCCCTTGTAATAGTGGCTAAAAAGAATGGTAAGTGGGAAATTTGTATTGATTGTAGAGAAATTAATAATAGTTACCCCCAATTTCTAGGGAAAACTAAGAGATCATGTCTCGAGGCCCACAGGTCCTAGACATGGAGTACCGAGAATAGGATTGACCTGAGCATGGCCCTGGAGGGCCAATCCTTTTCTTATTTCATCAGACTCGTCTTGTCAGCACATCAACACCCATCACCTTCAGATTGGTCTTGTATCGAAGGAGGATCTTTCTCCATGAGGTAATTGGTCCAGGTATCATGGTATGTGTCACTTTTGATCATCAAAACCTTTAAATATATGCATTTGATTCCTTTTATCTCTAACAACTTCCATGATATTACATTAGCCCACTTGACCATGATTGGGGAGATTGACAGGGTTCCCTAACAAGATTGTATCCATAGGTTTTGGTTTTCCACCAGGGGATTTTTGAAGATCCATCGTCCGCTCCTATCATACCACCACTTTTTCATCTTATCTCCCGCTCATTTACCTCATTCCCCTTGTCCGGGCATTGGATTGACCTGTTTGTAGGGTTGCACCTTATCTTGTGGGAAGAAGGGGCTAAAATACCAGAAGGTAAAAGTAGCTGGTAAAAGATAAAAGCCTAGAAATAAAACCTCGAGATGCTTTGCCCAGGGATCCCTGAGAAGGCAATAAAAAGCCTCTCAACAAGAAACAAGAGGGACCCGAAAAATAATAAACAAGACCTAGCCAAGAATATAGGGGGTCTCATCACGAGCCAACCTATTAGGTTCATGGGTACCTAACAATATGACATTGCCACCATCTAGTTACCACTCCAGGGCCGTAACCTTTGGTTGCATGGCCAAGAGAAAGGGGGTCTCATCACGAGCCAACCTTCTAATCTCTGTGAAAGTACTTGTGGGTAACACTCTCAGCTATGGTCACCATGCCAAGGCAGTGTCCTCTGGTTAGCCCTTGAATAAAAAGAAAAGAAGAAGAAAAAGAAAATAATGAAAGGAATAAAGGCAAGAACGGGCTTGAAAAAAATTGCATCCATGATGGGTACAACTTTCCTTCTACAAAGGCACCCACAAATAACATTATGCATCCCTGGCTCTCACTCTACCCACATGTCTGGACATCCCCTAGCCACATCACCTCATTTACATGGCTTGGATGAGACCTTCCTGGGGACTTCCCTTTTCTTGTGGATACTAGCCCAATAGGACGTCTTGTCCTTCTCTTTGATCTTGTATTGTAGGTTTTTGTAATATCTTTGAGCTATTGAACGATATATCAGGGTTTTTTGTTCATATGTTTGATAATATTAATGATGAAATGTGATTGACATTGCTATGATCCCTGTGACTAATGAGCCCATGGGGGGCATAGTTTTTGATGTGCAGGACCATGCCCAAGGGACAGGTACCTTTTGGACCAGTACACATGGGGAGATGATTAGTTCGGACCTCCATGGGGTTGAAGAGCCCATCAGATGGTCACTGAGACCCCATCAGAGGGGCAGAGACAGGACAGTGTTTGACCGAGGTTTTTCATTAGAGAAGAAGAGGACGTTTCACCAGAGGCACTTTGGCAGAGCCCGACCTAGAGGGAATGACCCCTTTTCAGTGGAACACTGGCCTTGAAAGGATCAGAACGTCCCCATCCTCACCATGACATCATCCAACTTCATGTCATTCTTGGAGGCAGACTGGGCAGTAGTGGCACGTGTGGCATGTTGGAGAGGCCCCTGGGGGGCTAACATTTTTCTCTTGGATGTCTTATCTTCCCTAAAAGGGGCTAACGCCTCCCTTGAAGGGGATTTTACCTTTATTACAACTTAGTTAGTGTTTTAATTTGACAATTTAATGTAAAAACAATATTATGGTCTTGTTGGCCATTTTTAATGACCTAAAACTAATTAAGGTCATTGATACACTATATATTGAGGGTTTTCAC
>WSFP011477211.1:0-16769 GCA_009831015.1 Picea engelmannii
TCCACTAGACATTTCAAACTCTTTTATGGGATAATTATAGAGGGTGGTAATAATTGTTGAATTTCCTACAAATATTTCATCCATTTATTGGAATTTGGTTTCTCCTTCTTTGAATATCCAAGCTCCTTGCATCATAAAGGAAACATAATGCATCTTGCAAGTTCATGTACTTTTTTTTTTCAATTGCAATGGAGAAATATCTAATCTAAGTGTCTTCATAGCTTTAGGGATGTTACATTTGTCCAATTGTTCAAATAAATTCTAGTGCAAGATCAGAAAAGATGCATCCCTCAACGTGTTTCCCTCCACCTCCACTTGATCAATACCTTGCAATGTAACAACACTTTCATCCCACTTTCCACCAAGTATTTGCTTCCTAAATAAATATGCAGTTGAATACTAGATAAGTATTCCCGACTCCTCTTCCAAAAGGGTGCCAAAGTTCAAGGCTAAAGACTGTTATAAACTACAAAATAAATAGAGTATGCATAAGCCTCATGAATGGTTTTCACACAACGCAACTACATAAACACACACTGACCATACATAATCACTACACTAATTTCAATGAGTGGTACTAATATTGGGGCTAGAATACTCCTTGTTATTTGATGATAAGAACAAGCCAACAATTTTTGCACTGTTATTGCCTCTTCCATATTCCATGTTTCCAAAAACTGGTAACAACCGATGATCAAGAGTGGAGAGTATATTGAGTGGAAAACACAAGAATTCAAATTGAGTTCATGGAGTATCACAAAATCCTCACTGAAAAATGCCATAACATCAATATCCATATTATAAATAGATAAACCAATCCCCTCTGTGGCAACCATAGCTCCCTCCACATCACAATTCCATGCATTCCATGCATCTTTCATTTTATAGGATAGTTGAACTAATCAAGCCTTTATTTAAACATTCATCCACTATGAAATTTCCTATTAATGTTGACTGTCACTAAAATTTGATAACCTAAGTCCATGGTGATGCTACTCATTATACACTTGAATTGTGCTATTGTTTGAAGAAACAATACCCCCAATACTCAAAACATCTTACACACCATTACTTGCTACTAAGATTCCATTAGAACAATTTGTGGATCCAAGTGAATAAGGTAGATATTTTTATTAGTATCTATCCAGTGAGGGATTTCCTAAGGTAGCATGACCAACATGATGATCATGTAGTAGTAAAGTTGACCTTGCATAAGGGTTGTCTCCCTGAGCAACCTAATAGCATTTACAAAGTATTCTAGTGGTGGTTTGGGTCATATAACATGATGAGAATACATACTTGGGTTTTCCCACAAATATTGATTATTAGGTAGAGTATCATTGACAATTGAGCTTGAGCACACCGTTGCCATAATTTGTAAATGAATGATATTGGTGGAGTTGGCCTGACTTTCCAATAATGTTTATGGAAGATTCTTATTCAATTCTATAAATGGGTATACTCATTTTTATCACCAAACGTTTGATGAAATGTGTTGAGCTCCAAAACAAGTACAAAGTCAAAGATGTTTGCTAGGATCAATATCATTTTGAATTCTCTAGCATTCAATGCATGTTCTAGAACTCTAAACTTTAGGTCCATGGGTGAATAAAGCTACGACATATCAAAAAATCTAACTTGATTGGAATGGGATACTTGTATCTTGTACAATCCATTTCATAAAAGGAATAACTATATATATGAATCTCACTATTGTTGAACCATTCCCTTGATCGATATATAAGATGAGATATATGCCATCTTATATACCTATTACATTTATCTATTATTGAAAGAGAGCATATTACTTACTGTAACTAACTTACTAACTTACTACACTTCTATAACAATCAAATAATGAAAAAATCAACAATACCTATTCCATCATATACAAATGCACAAATTAACCATTCATCAAATTAGTGAAATCTAGCCAGAGGATCATTGTCAAGGATTAGGATGGGAGTAAATATAATCTATGTCTTCATTCACTATTTTCCTCTTAGATGGCGACAATCCTTCATAATTTCTACCCCTCAGGAGGTTGTGAATTGACATTTCTCAAAGGGTTTTATAATAATTTGTCCTCTAAAATATTAAACATGTATGAAATCTATCTCTACATGCCTAGTCTCTGGAAAATGTGGTCTTTTTGACATTGAATTGTCTTTAAAATGATAATTATGAACTACTCTAGAGCCAACCCTTTCATCATGCTTAGTTTGTCGTTTTGGTGTTTCCTTTGCTTCTCTTAATGGTTTATGATCAGAAGGGTTCCAATCCCTTCTTCGTTGAGTTTCATAGGACTTAATAAATATTTCAATGACCTTTATGTGAACATGGCTAACTCTAGGAATATGTGCATTTAATAGGGTGTACTGTGTGGACCATTTTGACCATGTCTTTATCCATAAAATACTAATCAAACCTTGAAAGGATGAGCATTCCCCCAAATATGGTTAAGTCTTGTTGATAAATGTGCAAGGTGGAATCAACAACTTTAAATGAAGGTGTTTTACCTTTGACATTTGAAGGAAAAATCTAAGTACCATGTTTCCTTATTTGATGTAGGGAACTCTCCAAGAATGTGCCTTCTACCAACCTCTTAACCCAAAAATAACAAATGAAAATCCAAAAAAAGTGGTGCAATGTTGCTCTCAATAATGCTTACTTCCCTATTCAATGGTCTTACTTCCTTATAGTGATCATTATTATAGTACCAGGATTAGATTCACAATATGAAATGTTATGGAATTAATGGGAAGTGGTATCACTGGCCCTGAATGTATCTTACTTACGATTGCAACTTACAAGCCCCACCTTTAATATGAAACGTTATTCTGTCTAAGTCCTATTTCGACACTTATTCCATCTTCACCAAAGAAAAAAGAGTGAATCGTGTACTCAAGCCCAATGTTCACATGTGATTATTAGGATCATGCTTGGCACATGAATTTTAACAATGTCTATTCAGGTGAAGGATGTGGGTAAATTCAATCATATCATTGCTAACTACGTTTCCTCATTCGATGGAGTGTAGGTATAATCGAGTAGGTACCTGTCCGACCTATCATCCTCGAGCGAGGGAATTTCTAGAGGGAGGGGGAAAGTGTTATGACGTCCAACACATCTAATAGGGCAAGATCAACTATAGGTGAAAAGGCCAAAATAAAATTCCTTAAGCGCATGGAATTCTTTCTTGCTGAAGGAGGTTCATGTTCTTATGACGATGAGAGCATAGGTGACATTGAGGTTCCTTTGAGTTACAAACATCTACTGATAGCATGGGTACCCAATGAATTTCCTCAGTTGGACACTGACTTCTATGTCAATGAGAGGATTTATTGCATTGTTCCATCATCCATACATGGTTTGGGTCTATTCTCCATGGATGACATAAATTTGAAATATGGAGGACTTGTTGAGTTTATGGAGTATGTTGGGCCATGATACAACTATGTATATTGGTTGAGGATGGTCCGATATATTCCAAGTAAGCAGAGATATGTAGTTGCTACAAATTACATACAACTAAAAGACAACGATCACAATAAAGGAGAGACAATGTAAATTGATGGAAGGCCAAAGGCACCATACAATATTGTAGGGATTATTAACAGTAAAAGACCCAAGACAACAAGAAAGCAACCCAATCGTATATTTGAGGGGCATGAAGGAAATCGAATATTCGTATGTGCAGTGAAAATAATAGCTACAAGGGAAGAGTTGTTGATCGATTATGATTTGAATCGAATCAATGGAAACACTACTATTATGGGGGTAAACATGTTCTACCAATATATCAAACCTTTAATCAATGTTTTCCTTTTTATATCTTTAACATACATTTTAATATCTCATGCTTCTTAGATTATTTTCTAACATTCTAAATTGTCATGCATCTTATAAGGTGCCAGGGTGATCTTGGGAAGTCACCAACTAACTTAGAGAAGGTATAACAATGATTTTCATATCAATTTTTGGTTACAATAATTGAATTAACATGCTTATTTGTTGATGTAGATGAGCACACTTTTAGAGCAAGATGATCCGTGGAATGAAATATATGATTCCGTCAACCCGGTGGAAACAATTAAAAATGCCTTGAGAAAGGAAAATAAGGAATACATTAAATTGGCTAGGTCCAAGCCACTTATAGAGGATGGCAAGAAAAGGATGGAAATTTTAATCCAAGATATAGAAAAATATGGGGTAAGCGCAATTTAAAAAAAAGACTATTTCAGACACATATCGATTTATGAAAATTTTATCTAAAACCGTTATATGAGAAATACTCTAACATTTTCTTTCTATAGGAAATTTTGCATCCAATGGGACAACCTGGTCATTGGGATGCTGTTGGTGACAATGATGTACAAACCCCGCAACATCCTATCATGAGTCACATACCTACGAGGTTATTTTCCTCTCTGTTTCTGGCTCATAGGACTGAAACTCATGGGGCACACGAGACACCCTCACCACACATGTTAGACCATGCTCATGGGGGTCTACATGGATAATCTCATGAGGATATTGGTTATGTGTAGCCAGAGCATTGTTATCCCGGGGAAACACGTGTTCAAAGCTCATGAACACTCTCCATCACCTTGTTGGTGGATGAAAAATTGGTTCTCTTGAAGATACAACAAATCCCAGGTATTTTTGAATATGTTAAATAGTTCCTACCATTTTATTGAAACCTACATATTTCATATTATTTTAATATAATTATTATATCGTTTTTCAGGAAACAATATTTTTTTACAGGACCTTGCACGAAAAGGTTCTAGATATCTTCGGGCCCACCATTCACACACAGTGGAGTGCCCAAAATAAAGATTTGAAAAATAATATTATAGACCATATGGTCGGCCTATTTGGTGATATGTTCAACAAGTATGAAATCACCTCGAGGACTGGTACATATTTGAAATATGTCAGAGATCAATATAGGGTTCAATTGAAAAAGAACCCTAAGTATGATTGTCCTCTGGCCATTCTCGAGAGAGAATGGAAGAATATGCAAGAGGAAGAAAAGGAGAGCGCACTGAGAAGTGAAGGGAAGACACCACCTAACCTAGGAAGGTAATATACGATAGTTTGAATTGAATATGTTGAATTTTGTTTAGTTCTACATAAAAAATAGCGATATCTTATAACATACTTGAAAGTTTTCATAGGTTCCCAGACACATCAAAAGCAACAAAAGCAATATTACATAAACATGGACAACACAAACTTGGCCAAGGTGGTTACTTGAGATTAAAATCTAGAATTGTAAGTACCAAATACTTTATTCATATTATACAATATATCATCATGCAAATTTTATCTAATTGCAACTATTAAGAAAAAATCCATATCTTATGCCATGCGATGCAGGGGGATAAATTCAACAGTGCCGCCACACAAGAAGACTTGATGTTAAGATTCAAGTTCGACTTTCAAGATGTGGTGGAAATTGACAAAGGAAGGGATCACATACACAATCTTACCCTTCGAATGAGTTGATAAATAAAATGACAAGATTGTAGTTGTTGATTACTTGTCCAATATATTGACAATTGATTTTACCCATCAATTAATTATGTCTCTATTTGTTGTAATCAGGCAAGCAACACCGATTCATTTGACGGTGGTGGACAAAAACCCCATGATACTAGTGGTTTTCAAACCCATGATCACGATATGCTTGTATTTAAAATAAAACTAGAATATGACGATCATAAATATTTCCCTCATATGGTGTACTTATAACTTTTCTTGTTTCAATGGCAGAGCATGTAGATGAGGGTGCTCGAAGAGGAGAGGAACCGATGAAAAACCAACCAACGATGTCAACTAATCCCCCCACGTAAAAACATAGTAATAATATTGGTACTAATGGAACACTGTTATGAATAACAACTAACCATGTCCTTTTAACATTTTTTGTTATTGTAGTGGATGCCCCTGTAGTGCATCGATGTCCACATCCTGCTACTAGAAGTGTAATGTCCCTGAACATCAACCCTTACTACCAGGAAATGCTACTACACGTAACATATAACATATATACTTATAAATAATATGCATTAAATCAAATTAATACATTTAACATGGATTTACTGCTATCATACAGACTTAAACAAAATTAATAACAATTCAAACTTGCAACATAATACATGATAACATTTCAAGAAACAGAAAGGCATCACATATAAATTAAGTATAGAATTAACACTTATCTTTTAAACTGGCGTAACACCACCAACTACGTGTAAACCTTCCACGAACCTCCCAGCCTTAGACCGCGCTGCTCATCACTCTCAGCAGTAGGTCACCCCTGAGCTGGGACTAAGCTCCACCGAGCAAGGGAATACTAGGCTAGGCAAGGTCAATGAAAGACACACAGTTTATGAGGAAGGATTCTCTCCCAGGAACCACTTGTGCCCACTTCTCACAGATTCTGATTCCCCACATGCCTGTCCCACCCCAGGAGTATACACCTTCACTGTCACCAAGACAGTCCTTCGGCTTCTAAACCTCCCTTGCCTTGGGCTTCAGTAACAGGCCGGACCAGAATTCTCTGAGCTCTGTGGCAGCTATAGGACCCCTTCCAAGAGTTCTCACTTCCTCCGCGCACTCTCTCACCTGGATAGAGTCACTCACAGGATTGACAACCTGCTTCTTCAACCACAACAACCTCTCTCACCTAGAGAGAGTGTTGCACATAGGCCTGACAACCTGCTTCTTCATCTCTGTTCCAGCACAAGGAGGACAACAAGGATCAACAAGGAACATATGACGGTAGCCAATCACACTCAACCAAGGGACTGCGTGGCCACAACAACCCACCAGCTATAACACACACGCCATAGGCAATTACGGTATGCTCAGGTTTCACATACGACAACAACCCATACGGTTAAGCATGAACTCGGATTTGCAGAATGGATAAAATGGGTTCACAGGACACACAGGAGACACGACTCAGTCCACAGGGTTTGCCATTGGTTTTCAGGGTGCGTGACAGGGAAATTATGCAGAGGTCAATGATGGCGACTAGACGCAGAGACTGAACGAAATTCGCGAGAATACACTAGTTGATCACAGAGGTCTCATGGTTTCGGTTTTCAGAGCTGTGTGAGGTATGCAACGATCAGATGCCGACTCCAAATGATTCAGACATCGAATTTCCGAATGGAGGACGAACCCCCATAATGGATCGATTCTTGGGTTAAATTGCATGTGCCTGGGCCGACACATGTTTCCCATGAAACTACATGCACTCCATCAAGTATGCGTTCCCTTTTGCACATGTTGGAGATGCATGCGCTGCCTCTCCCAGGACTTAGGATAAAAACATGTTTTGTTACACAACTTTAGAATAATAATAAAATATTATTCTCAAGGACTTAATCCCCTAAGCTTAGCCCCTCTTTCCAACCTGTCAACCCCTTTTCCCTTACCCACCCTGTGGAAGCTTAGTCCCCCATCACTCTTTCTTCATGGTGGGTCTATATGCAATGATGTTTAATCTTTATTAATGTTCTGCATATTACATATACAAAAACAGGCTCCTGGCCTTTAACACTTAGGCTCTCCGGCCTAATAAACACATAAGCCCACCAGCTTATCAATGCTTGGCTCACCAGCCTACAAAACATGATTTACAAGTCATAAGCATGATTTAAAATTCATAACCATGATTACAACAGGGCTCGTCCTTGGGGATATTACAATCCCCTCCCCTTATTTTTGCACTGTCCTTAGTGCAACTTTCACACAACATCTGCAAGATTTTCAAAATCTTCAAAAAGATGCAGGTATTCTGCCCGCATAGCATCCTTATGATCCCATGTCATGTCCTCAGGACCGTACCAGGTCCACTGGACCTTTACAAGCCCTATGGCTCGATTCCAGAGCTGTTTGCTTTTCCAGTCCAATATGCGCACATGATGCACTTGCAAGACACCTTCTTGCTCCACCTGAATCACATTCCAATCAATTACATGATTAGCATCAGGGATATATTTCTTAAGAAATGAAACATGAAACACATTATGTACAGTCATGGATGCAGGTAATGCAAGCATATATGCAACTGGCCCAATCCTTTCTAGGATTTCAAATGGCCCACAAAATCTGGCTGCCAACTTGGTGCAGTTTCCCAGCTTTAGGTAATTTCTATTGGCTTTAAATTTCACAAAAACACGCTCTCCCACTTTAAACTCTCTGTGGGTTCTGTTTTTATCAGCATAACTTTTTTGCCTGTCTTGGGCAACTTTCAAATTCTGCTTAATTTTTAGCATCTGTTCTTCCATTTCCTTGAGCAACTCTGGTCCAACTACTTCCCTATCAGCTAGATTATCCCAACTTACTGGAGTATTACAATTTCTTCCCTAAAGTGCTTCAAATGGGCTCATCTTCAATGATGCTTGATACCCATTGTTGCAGGCGAATTCTACCAAATGTAGGAAGTCTTCCCATTTCAATGGTTTGTCCATCACATACATCCTTAGTATGTCTTCTATTACTTGATTCACCCTCTCTGTCTGCCCATCAGACTCAAGATGATAGGCTGTGCTAAAGTTTAGATTCATCCTGAATCCCTTGAACAACCCCTTCTAGAACTTGGAGGTAAATTTTGGGTCCCTGTCAGACACAATTGTCTTGGGAATACCATGCAATTGTGCTATTTCCCTCATAAAAATATCAACAACGTTAGATTCCTTCTGAGTAGTCTTTAATGGAATAAAATGGACAACTTTCATAAGCTTGTCCACCACAACCATGATTGAATCATGCTACTTGCCTGTTCTGGGCAATCTCATGATGAAATCCATTGTCACTACCCCCCACTTCCACTCAGGAATGGGTAAAGGTTGCAACAATCGTGTTGGTTGCCTGTGCTCAACTTTAACCTTCTGGCACTCCATACATCTGGCGATGTATTCAACAATCTCTTTCTTCATACCTGGACAAAAGTAATGGCTCTTGACTGCTGCCATAATTTTCTGATATCCAGGGTGCCTAGCATAAGGCACATTATGCATTTTATGCAAAATCATAAGTTTCAAGTCCTGGAGATTAGGTACATAATTTCTGTTCTTGTACAGAAGTATTCCATCAGTTTCCAACTTACAATTCTCCACTTTTTGTGGCATATTACCTTGCTGTAGCTTTGCTACCAAATCCTTGTATTACAAATCTGTATTTGTAGTCTCCAAAATTCTGCTTTTAATTTCAGTTCGGTACATGCTAATGGTTGTAGCATGTAATTCATGCACTCTCCTATTGAGTGCATCAACCACTTTGTTCTCCTTCCCTTTGATATTCTTGATATCAAAATCGTACTCACAGAGAAAATCCAACCACGTAATCTATCTAGCATTCATGGTTGGCTGATCAAACAAATATTTCAGACCGTTGTGGTCTGTTCTCAGTTCGAACCTCCTTCCCATGAGGTAATGCCTCCACTTCTTTAGAGTGTGTACTATGGCTTCCAACTCCAAATCATGAGTTGCATAGTTCCTTTCGTTCTCTTTCAACTTTCTGGATTCATAACAAATTATGAATCCATTCTGACTGAGGACTCCTCCCAGTCCTTCTTTGCATGCATCTGTACACACTACAAAGTCTTCATTTGTATTTGTGATACTCATGATTGGAGCACTAGTTAACAGTTGCTTCAATCACTGAAATCTTTTCTCACAATCCTCTGTCCATTGAAACTTCTTCTCCTTCCTTTGTAAGGAAGTGATAGGGTGAGCTATCCTCAAGAACCCCGTGATAAACCTTTTGTAATAACCATCTAGACCCATAAATGATCTGAATTTTGACACATTTTTAGGCCCTGACCATTCTTTGATGGCCTCAATATTCTCAGGATCTACAACTATCCCATCCTTCGAAATAATATGCCCCAAGTAATGGATTTGCTCCTGATAAAATGAGCACTTGCTCAACTTGGCATACAGTTGGTGCTCTCATAGCACTTGCAACACCATCCTC
The DNA here is from genome assembly GCA_009831015.1 of Picea engelmannii. Lineage (NCBI taxonomy): Eukaryota > Viridiplantae > Streptophyta > Pinopsida > Pinales > Pinaceae > Picea > Picea engelmannii. Next base: position 10,000 of record WSFP011477211.1, read on the forward strand.
AGATGCTGCTCATGCTCTTCGTTCGACTTGGAATACACTAGAATGTCATCCAGGAATACTATGACAAATTTGTCTAGATAGTCCTTGAATACACCATTCATCAGGCACATAAAAACAACGTGTGCATTTGACAACCCAAAATGCACCATTGTGAATTCATAGTGACCATACCTTGTTCTAAAGGCAGTCTTGCTGATGTCCTCATCCTTTATCCTTACCTGGTGATATCCCAAACTGTGATCTATCTTCAAAAATATCTTCGCATCCTTCAACTGATCGAAGAGGTCATCGATCCTCGGCAAAGGATATTTGTTCTTTATAGTTACTTTGTTCAAATGTCTAAAATCGATACACAATCTCAACGTCCCGTCCTTTTTCTTCATGAACAAGACCAGGGCACACCAAGGTGACACACTTGGACGTATATATCCCTTCTTCAGAATCTCTTCAAGCTACAATTGCAACTCTTTCAGCTCTGACGTACTCATTCTGCAAGGAGCTTTTGACACTAGAGCTGCTCTAGGCATTAAGTTGACAGAGAAGTCAATATCTCTTTTTGGGGGTAATCCTGGTACCTCCTGGAATACATCTCCAAACTCCTTTAGTACTGCATGAACTCCAATCTTTGAGAATTCATCCTTAGATGCTTCCTCCACATGGGCAACAAATAATTTGCAACCTTTTTTGTAGCACTTCTTCAGCTACATTTATGAGATTTCTCTGATAGCAACAACTCTGGGAATTCCTTATATCATTTTCCAATTTCCTTCCTCATCCAGACAAGTGAATGACTTGTTATGACAGTCCAATATGGCATGCTGCTGGTCCAACCAATCCATCCCAATTAGACATACATAAGAACGCAAAGGTAGAACATTCAATTCAGCCTTTGTGCTCAGTCCATTCATGTCCACTGGACATGATTTAACTAACTCAGTGACTTTTCTCTTGGTTCCTATAGCCAGCTGCACTAACCAAGACTTTTCATGTTTGCTTATCAACAATTGAAAACTTTCCACCACTCTAGGATCTATATAACTATGGCTAGCCCTTGAATCAATTAAAATAGTAAATGGTTGGTTGTTAATCATACCTTCCACTTCAATCATGTGCGACTGATATTCAACTTGCTTGTTGTCCAGGGCTGTGTAGATCCTTGGCATTCTACTGCCCATGTTCTCCACTGTTTCAACTTACTGTACATTGTGGACATATCTCACTCTATCATTTCTATGGGGGCAATATCTATACCTATGGTTCCCTTTACAACCCCAACATTACATAGGTGGCGGTCTTGGCATTTGCCCACCCACTTCAACCTTCCTGGGCTCTCTAAAAAATGGTTTTCCCTGAGGACTTTTTCTGAAAAAGGGTGGCTTATTTCCCTTCTTCCTCTAATCCATCTTGAATTTATTCTTATCTTCCCAAGCCTCTCGGAAAGTAGGCTTCTCTCTTTGCTGCTCATATAAGCATTTCTCTCTTCTTATCATTTCTTCCATAGTTTTTGGGTCATCATACTGAATCTTGTCACCAATGGAAGGTGGAAATCCACTTAAATACCTCTGAATATTGACAGTCTCATCCTTGATGAACGAAACATACTTCAACAATTCCAAAAATCTTCGCTCGTATTCATCAATGGTCATGCTGCCCAGGTTGAGTTCAAAGAACTCTTCATCTTTCTGTCATAGTATCTTTTAGTCAAGTATTTCTTCTCGAAATTCCGCTTGAATTATTTCCATGTGATATCTTTCTCTCTAATGTGCTGTACCGGCACAAGATGATCCCACCACATGAATGCCTTTCCCTTCAGTTGATACATTGCAATTATTCCTTCTACATGAGAGGAATAATTCTGCAGTTGGAAATATTTCCTCATGCCAAGCAACCATGTTTCATCATATTCCTCCTTCTTATGTTCTCCATCAAACGTAGGAGGATTAATCTTGTTCATTTATCCATTTACTTCATCCACTCTAGATCTCCTGTGCTTTCTAGTAGGATATGGGCTTGAACTACTGTGTGCCCTCCTCTTGGAGCGACCTTGGGAGTGATGATGGTGTTTACCAACACTCCTTGATCTTGTTCCCTCAGAAGTCGGGTGACTCCCTGTTTTGCTCGAGTCTCTCTCCTTGTCCAACTTATTTTCTATTCTCTCCAGACTCTTCATCCACTTTAAGTTGAATTCTCCTTGCTGTTCCTTAGCTTTCATAATATTTTTGTTATCTGCTCGATGAGTTTGGGCATCTTTTTGCAATCGATCAATGATTTTCATCATATGCCCTTCCTTATTTATCTCTTCTCCATGCCCATAGGAGTTCGACCCTTCAACTCCCAAATGAACATCCATTCCTTTAGCTTCGTTCTTTGAACTGGAAGCATTCTGTGTCAACTTCATTTCTTTTCAATTAGTGGAAACTCTATTCGGGTTCAACACTCGTTAACTTCTGCAAACACAATGTGCAGACAACCAAAATTTGTCAGGCCATCATTCCTTAAAAACAAATCCCACAGAATTCATAAACCGAGTCTGTTTTTAAGAAACGTTCAGATTTCATGAATTTTCTGAGATCTGCTTGGCTCTATAACAATCCTTCAGGCATTATCCCCTTCTCTCTTAGTCCCCAACCCACATGATCGCGAGTCGTGACCACTCGCCTAACAAAAAGGGCGCTTTGTGACTTCACATTCCAGGAGGTTTCAAAGCACTTCCCAACAACTTCTCGATTTCCAAACTAACAAACTCGCGACGTAGGGAAGGTCAACCATCCACGTCTACCCAACATCCAACAACTGACACTTGCGTTGGAACCTCAGGCGTCTGAGTTCCGTTACTTCGGGACTTCGGAGGATTTCACATCTGCACACCCCTAAAACTTCCACGACACTTTGTTGACATCGTTACGTCACATCACTTACACTTTTCCAAATTGCGAGGGAATGCAATGGTGGTTTGGATTAACCCTCCTTTCATCCCGCAATTCTTCCGACGCTGACACGTAAACCCTTCAGTGAAACCGCGGTTTGAATTGCGAGACCGCCTTGGAGAATTATCTTCCGTGCAACTTGGGTCCCCACAATGTCTCCTGGCTGTTGATCTTGATGTATCATGATAAATGCCATTGTGGGTCCTTCGACCTTTAACTACGTTACGCAAACTCAGGCCCCACTAACCCTGTTCACATAGGATGCCACATGATGAAATACTAGCGACGTCATCCGACCCCACCACATATACTCTTTCACTTCAGAAATTTATACTTCGGGAGCTTGTGAAATGACACATCCCACTCCTCCCGAGAACAGAACTCCCAAAATTACAATCTTCTCTTCTTCTTGATCCAATGGTCAAGATGTTTTCTTCAGATCTACGGTGTAGATCTCCCTCAGGACTTTGGGGTTTTGGGTTTCGACGTTTATGCCTCTGCGCACCCCTCTTCTCCCGATTACCTATCTCCAAAGGGCTTCCAGGATAACCCTACTGTACCTTCTCCAGATCTGATAGTCGTACTAAATTTCCCTTCCATCTAAACATATCCTACGGCTCCAACACCCTAAGTGTTGAGCACTCTCTGTGTGTGGTCAAATACCACATCGGCTGTGGTTTTATTCTACCACTACTCCTTGTGAGCTTCGTAACATGACCAAGTAACCCCTTGGCACTCAAAAACATAATGAGGTCCAAAATTAGTCCTCCAGACACAATTTCCTCTCGAAACCTCGGGTCCAAAGACCACTTGTCCGACCCATCCAGGCTCAGCATGGAAACTATGGGCTCTGAACTTGAATTTTGTCTACTTCAACAACAATTCTTTTGAAACTTTTGCTTCAACTTCCACTAACATGGCCCATCCAGGATCAGTGTTGTAACCATGCTCTGATACCATATTGTAACGTCCCCGACCATCAACCCTTACTCTCGGGAAACACTACTACGCAGAACATATAACATATATACTTATAAAGAATATGCATTAAATCAAATTAAGACATTTAACATGGATTTACTGCTGTCATACAGAATTAAACATAATTAACAACAATTCAAACTTGCAACAAAATACATGATAACATTTCAAGACACAGACATTTATCACATATAAATTAAGTACAAAATTAACACTTATATTTTAAATTGGCGTAACACCACCAACTGCGTGCATACCTTTCATGAACCTCCCAGACTTAGACCGTGTTGCTCATCACTCTCAGTAGCAGGTCACCTCCGAGCTGGGACTAAGCTCCACCAGGAAATGAAATCCTAGGCTGGGCAAGGTCAATGAAAGACACATAGTTTACGAGGAAGGATTCTTTCATAGGAGACACTTATGCCCACTGCTCACAGAGTCTCAGTCCCCACATGCCTGTCCCACCCCAGGAGTATACACCTTCATTGTCACCAACACAGTCCTTTGGCTGCTAAACCTCCCTTGCCTTGGGCTTCAGCAATAGGCCGGACTGAAATTCTCCGAGCTCTGTGGCAACTACAGGACCCCTTCTAGGAGTTCTCACTTCCTCTGCACACTCTCTCACCTGGAGAGAGTCACTCATAGGCCTGACAACCTGCTTCTTCAACCACAACCACCTCTCTCACCTGGAGAGAGTGTTGCACACACGCCTGACAACCTGCTTCTTCAGCTCTGTTCCAACACAAGGGGGACAACAAGGCTCAACAAGGAACGAATGACGGTAGATAATCACACTCAGCCAAGGGACTGCATGGCCACAATATCCCACCAACTATAACACACATGACATAAGAAATTATGGTATGATCATGTTTCATAGAGGAAATAAAAATAGACAGTTAAGCACGATCTCAGATTTGTAGAATGGATAAACCGGGTTCATAGGACACACAAGAGATACGACTTAGTCCATAGGGTTTGCCACTGGTTTTCAGGCTGCATGACAGGAAAATTATGCAGAGGTCGATGATGGATACTGGACATAGAGATTGGAGAGAATTCACGGGAATACACTAGTCGATCATAGAGGTCTCACAGTTTTGGTTTTCATAGTTGTGTGAGGTATGCAATGATCAGATGTTGACTCCAAATGGTTCAGACAATGGATGGACGAATGGAGGACAAACCCCCATCATGACTTTATTCTTGGGTTAAATTTCATGTGCCTGGGCCAACACATGTCGCCCACGAAGCTTCATGCACTCCATCGAGTATGCGTTCCCTTTTGCACACATTGGAGTTGCATGATGTTGCCTCTCCCAGGACTTAGGATAAAAACATGTTTTGTCACACAACTTTAGAATAATAATACAATATTATTCTCAAGGACTTAAGCCCCTAAGATTATCCCCTCTTTCCAACCTTTCAACCACTTTTCCCTTACCCACCCTGTGGAATCTTAGTCCCCCATCACTCTTTCTTCATGGTGGGTTTGCACGCAACGATGTTTAATCTTTATTAATGTTCTGCATATTACATATACAAAAATAGGCTCCTAGCCTTTAACACTTAGGGTGTCCGGCCTAATAAACAGATAATCACACCAACTTATCAATGCTTGGCTCACCAGCCTACAAAACATGATTTACAATTCATAAACATGATTTACAATTCATAACCATGATTGCAACATGGCTTGTCCTTGGGGATATTACAAGAAGTAGTAGAATGCTTGACATTACCCATCAACTTTCAACAATAGAACAAGACCCAATAGTTGAAGGTCGAGATCGAGACGAACATGATGGTGATACACTCATGAGTTTTATAAAAAAGAAGAAACAAAAAAGAAGTGATTGTACATATTTTCAGGACGAATTTTATTAATATAAAATTATTGACTAAACAATTTTTTGTTTTGCTAGTTGTGCATGGACCTTATATGTTCTGTATGCATCTACCTTATTTCTTTCATTTACCTTTAATTCTTGTTTTGCTACTTGTTATTCATGATTGGGTATGGGTAATTGAGAGTGATGTGCGGGGGTGGGGCTGGGGGGGGGTTAGGTACCAAACGAGCTTCCACCTTCACATGGTTGGTCCCATTTTGTAGAGTATAAATTATTCTCAAAACCAAGAGGATCTCATTCATGAGGTATTCCACTTTAAAATTTTACAACATCGTACATGTTTAATTATTATTCAGTCATATAACATTTAATTCTCTTTTTCAAATGCAAGCTCATTGATGTTTAACTATTATTAAGTCATTTAGCCTATTATTGTATTTGAAAAATGTAGGTCTGAAGGACAGTCACCTCCATGATACACAATGCATTTTTGGCAAGGTTTCTGCTGCCCATGTTTTTCTAGTCTTTCCTTGGTTGTTTTTGACGTGTCTGGGAGCCCATGAAAAACAAACAAGGAAAGACTAAAAAACATGGGAAGCAAAAACTTCGCCAAGGTGGTTACTTGAGATTAAAAGCTCGAATTGTAAGTACTAAATACTTTATTCATATTATACATATCATCATGCAAATTTTATTAATATAAATGATTGACTGTACATTTTTTTGATTTTCTAGTTGTGCGTGGACCTTATATGTTCTATATGCATCTACCTTCTTTCTTTCATTTAACTTTAATTATTATTTTTTTTCTACTTGTCATTAGATAATTACATTAGTTAGCTTCATTTTTAATTACATTTTTAGTTACTCCCCTTCCCCCCCCCTCTCTCTCTCTTCACCCCACCCTCCCAAAAGTTGTACCATGATTTCACTGCATCCACACCTCCAAAAGGTCATATGTCCATTTCATTCAATCCATCATTGTCTTGTCATTATTTCATTGTCACCCATT
>ML879521.1:3380-16769 GCA_009831015.1 Picea engelmannii
GTGCTCTTACAGCCTGGGGTGGAAGAGCTCTCTAGTCATGATCATGTGTCAGATCAAGCGTATTGCTAATAAAGTAAAATGGAAAAATAGCTAGGATCTAACATCTAATGTCAAAAAAAGAAAAGAAAAAAACGTAAAAAAATAAACTAGCACACAACCATCTTAACCCTAAGATCTTATAAGGGGTGAGAGGTTTACAACTGGGTCTTTTGGATCCCTCTTTGTGCTTAATAGATCTGTGGTTAAGATGGATCTATGCTATTAACAGAAGATTCCAACTTTTTCTGTCATCTGATCAGGATCATAGTATATCTCTAACCAAGAGAACTTGGCTCTAATACCAAGCAATATGAAAAAGACGAGAAAAAAAGTAAGAATAATGAACTTCTAATTGCACAATAGGCAAGCTGCTATCAAGTTTCTAATTTAAAAAGAAGGATGGTAACATTTTTTATATTCAATTTGATTTATGTATTAATGTTGACTGGTGGCCAACAATGGCCAATGGGACTAGAAAAAGGTACATTAATAGAGTTTGCAATGGGAATGCCAAGTGCATCTCCAACAAAGCAAAACCTCGGTGAAGTAGAACAAGCCCTGAAGCATATAAAAATTTGAGAAAGACAGAAGAAAGACAAAGACTGTAAAACAGTAAAAGATCATGGGAAAGAGCCCAAGAGCTGGAAGCATTTTCAAATCAGATACTCCCTAGTATTTGAGGCTGAGAAATAATTCGTGATATGGTTCATGCTGATCTCTGAAGGGTTGCCGAAGCCTGTGTTGCCTGACTGACTCCTAAATGCAGTCTGAACACAAAAAAAAATTGCTGCATGGCCCATCCAATGTTTGAAAGTATGAGGTGCTGGCTACATGGGTAGATCTGGAGTTGACGGCTTTCTGCCAAAACTGATACATCTTCACGGACTTATAAAGACATATTTTTGGTCTTCATGCTCTATACAAGTCCTAAAGGAACCATGTGTATAGAGCTATAATATATAATGCAGATATGGTAAGACTAAGGTTATAGTCAATATGAGAGTTAAAAACATTCTGAAAATGAATTGAGTACAAAGTAATCCTAATGTGCTCATCAGTGCAAGAGTTGAAATGTCCTCAAAAAAGCATTGAGAGGCATTGCAAATCAATTTCTGAATTCTTTAAAAACAACAAAAACAAGAAATTATAGCCAACAGAAAAAGAAAGGCAAAACTAAGGACGCGGCCATTTCTCTCACTCAAATTGAACAATCTCCTGGCTATGAGTAGTTAGCCAGTTAGAAAATCAGTAATTCCAAACCTAGAAACAAATAACAGAGTATTACATAACATACCGCGTTGAAGTAGAAGTATTCCCTGCCTTCGGAGACGATTCCAATTTTGAAAGAATGGAGGAATTTATTTTCTCAACAAGGGCGGGCAAGTTCTTGTAGTGTTCTGCATAGTTTTTACTTGTGGCAGACTCAGTTGTATAGTCATAGACACTGTAGCCAAAGAAATTAATTATATTAACATCCACGAAGGGCCAAAATAGGTCAAAATAAATCAATGCTACTGTACAAGGAAAACAGGCATAAAATGTCAAGACACCGTACAATGCTTTATTTTGTTTCCTCGGAAGCTATGAACCTCAGGGCACATTAACAGTTACAAGTTACATTTTCCAGGCCTTATTCCCTAAAGCCCCCACGGGGTTTGAAGATGGGTACCACTTCACCTTACTCATGTTGTTGCCAGCCTAATGGTTATCCAGTGAATTTTAATAACATTAAATCAAGTAGAACCGTTTCTCAAAATCATAATAATCTGCTATAGTTTCAATGAAGAATGAGGTTCTCCTTCAGTCGTTTTCCTCATCCAACAGAGACTTCGGAGACTGGAGAATTATTTTCTCTTTCCGTAAATAGGGTTTTGGAAGAGCGATTCAAACCATTTTGCAAAACAAATTCTCCCCCAATAATTAGAGAAACTTAGAAAAGAATAGGATTGGCATACTTTATCTCCAAATTGTAAGGCTCGGGATTGTCCTTTGCGTCGGATTCTCCCGTGGGAACGGCGTCCACTACGACCATGTCTCCCATAATTAAAGCCTTAACAATCACCGACTTAGTGACTCCGTCATGACTCCTGGTGTAACAAAAAGCATATGCATCATCCATCTCATTCCATCCTTCGATTCCAACTTCTTCGTTTCCTAAAAAAACAACAAGCACGCAGTGCCTCAATTCCCCATTTCTATTCCCACCGACTTTACGATACACGAAATTGCTCACTAACTAAACCTGCAATTCAGAAATTGATAGCAATTTTATTTTCCATTGTGTTGCCAATAACAAGTGATGTTTACCTGGAAATGGCGATGATAATGATGCGGCTTGAGATCCGGTGGACGTGAGGGAATAACCAGCGGCTAAAAAAGAAGCGTGTATTGCAAAAGTTACTCTATCGTGAGAATTTCTGAAGGACGGGCGCGAAGCCCTTATCACACCTAACACAGCACCGTCTGTAGCCATTGAAGTAGCTCCTCTTGCTTGCTTACCGACTCTCACACGCGTCTCTGCTCTCTCGCTTCTCAGCGGGCCTGTTTGTTCTTTGTAAGATGTCAGAATGGCTTGGTCCCTACGCTCTTCAAATTTGCCAGAGTTATACCCGGTTGACACCTTGTGTGCAATATATATTTTTAGTTCGTATAAGAATCAATTATAATTGTTGCGATTCTATGGTTAGAGTCTAGCATAAGTAGACCTTCCATATTCAACATGGACCGATATAAAACACGGCATAAAAAGAGTTAATTTACATTTTCTATTTAAAATTTAAGTATGATTTCCTAATTTAGATTTTGTAAGGAAAATTATCATCCAAAGATGACAAAATGCAATTAAATTAAATGCAATAGAATTCAATTATAGCTCATGCAATTATGTTAGACTTAACTGCTTGCAAAGCCAAGTGCACTTTAATGAGGGAGTTAATGTGGCTTTTATTAGTTAGTGTGGAGTTTAGTTTATAGAAAATAAAATTTACTCTTCAAGTGGGCACTTATTCCTAGAAAGTAGGATTTCACCTTAAAATGTAGTCACCTTAAAATGTATGAGAAAAGCATTCATATTCCTCGAAAAGTGGAATTTACTTAAAATAAATCTTGTTGGCATTCAAAGTTTTGGGTCCAATTTTGTGCATGCGCACAAATGAAGTTGTGCGCACTCATTTTATAGTTTTGAGCGCATTTAAGGAAATGCGTAGAGAAATGCCATAACGTGCGTATCGGATCGAGTTTTATCAGCAACGTGCCAAGTATAAAGACTACCAAGTGCATATCAGTTTGAATTTTGTCAGTTGCATTCAAAACCAAGAAGATGTCTGACGAAATCAAGAAAAGATTCACCAAGAAATATCCCAAAATGATTATCGCCCGCAGCATATGAAGACATGGGGCTGCCAAAAGATGAGTTGGCTAGGAAGTTGAGATTGTCTCTGATGCAAAGAGTCTATGTGGAGCACTCACAGGCACCAGAAGCGTGCGAGGTAGTTGGATCAAACAAGTGAGTGGAGCATAGCAGAAAGAGACAATGCTCCCCAGCAACAAAAGATATAAAAAGGAGCTATAAGCTCAAAACAAGAGTTAGCTAGTTAATGTGTGAAGCAGTCGATTAGCTATCAATTTTGAGTCACTCTGAACATGTTGTAGTCCTCTGATGTTTTGAATATATTCTTATGTCTTTACTATGTCTGAGTCCTAAGGTGTATGGCGCATTCTATTGTATTCTCGTTGTTTTATATAGTAATGATATGAAGTCTATGGTTGGCCTAAGCAGTTGTTCAGTGCATTGTATATCTTTATGTGATGGAATGTTCCCAATAATAAAGATATGGCAATTATGATCCATTATGTGTCTATTATGAATGAGTTGAATATGTGTGAGTATTGTTTTAATTCTTAGTCTTAAAAATAGTTTGTCAGACATGAGTTCCATGGATGCCGATAACAGTGGTATTTCATGTGTTTAAGCCTCCATCCCCGACATAAGACCTTATGGTCTCTGTGATCCTCTATGCATCTCGGGTGAGACCTTCCTCGGCCTTGGTCAAGGATTGATATATCGGTGCTTAGGGGTTTTTGTTGGACACGCTCTGGACGAACCCCAGTTCTAAAACTCCCCAGTGATAAGAAGGTCAGTACACGTGCAAGTGTGGACTGGAAACGATGACACTACACCCAATAAATGGTTCCATTGTCGGGACTTGAAGTTTGTTGAGATCGATGGAGGAAAAGAAAAATGAGTTGGCATCCTTTTAAGGAGGAGATTCAAGACCGGATAGAAGCGAAAGAAGACAAGTTTGTCGTGTGAGAGATGCAAGGATTGTGAGTGAACGTGAAAGAATGGAAAGGAAGATATCTTTACTTGGACATGCACAAGCTCTTCTCTGCAGAATTTCCATGTATGTTCCATGAATGGTTAAAAAGACAAGTTGAAGTCAACTCGGTTGTGTTGCCAGTAGAGCCAATAGTTTGGGATCAAGCCAATATTGATAGCTTGAAGGTGCTAGATAACTAGTGGACTCGGGCTATTGATTTATGGTTCACTCGAGTGAAGGAAGGCTACATTATTGAGTTTTCCATAGAATATAGTGATTCTTTTAGCGAGGCTGAAGGAAAGTTTGAAGAAGGTCCAAGAAAGCGGATGCTAGAAGAAATTCCACTTTGGATCAAGATGTTGTGCGTGGAAAGAAGAATGATGTGCATGGAGCCTGATAGAACGGTCGAGTAAAGCCCCTAGAGCTAGGGGGGCTTTGGCAAAGGTAGGGAAACAAGAGCCAGAAGATGGATCTAGTGAGGGGGATCCAAGAAGTTGTTAAGATGCGGTGAGGATTGGAATGGACCCAAAAGAGCAGAGGAGAAAAAGAGCCAAGAGATACGCAAGAAGAGTTGAGTTGAGGGAGAAATCTAAGAAGAGGAGTAGAGAAGAGTTATCCAAAGGTGTGCATCGAGGTGTCGGGCCCAGAGTGAAGAGGAAGCTCACATCAGGTAGTGCTATGGGAGAGGATTTTGTGCCAGAGTGGAGCACGGGCGAGGACAGGCCTGCTAAGAGGCTTGGCGTGGAAGATACCAGTAGTGACTATAGTGGTAGTAAGGGCCTAGGTGACGACACATGTACCCTTTGGTTGTTGCAGTATGCCACAACCTTAAGAGAGAAGAGAGTGCAAATGTGTGGTGCATGGGTGCAAATGTGTGGTGCGCCCATAGAGTCTGAGGTGGAAGCGTTGCACGATTACACATTGACGAGAAGAGAAGTTGTCACGTAGTACTATGAGGCAACAATCAGAGGAGAGTTTGGTCCTCGGCATAGTGGCATTGCTTTGAGTAGGATAGAGGATGGCATGCAGAGAAGTCATGTGTCGAGTGGAGAGAGCGATTATGCGCATGGTGGCAGTGCATAGATCGAACCGGGAGATGGCGTGCATAGTGGCAGTGTGCAGATCAGCCCAGAGGCAGGAGCTCACATTTGTGGTGCGTAGTCCAGTCAGGAGGAGAGGGCATAGATTGTTAGTGTGCCAGAAGAGAAGGAAAATGGAGGCTCCCCTAGTGGTGGGGGAGATGAGTTGATAGTATTGGATGGTCTTGTGCGACTGCAAGTAGATAGCTCTTTGGGTCACCTCACAAGAATTTTAAGAAGAAGATAGTCTTACCACCCCCCTTGTGCATTTTTAATCAAGAAGAAACACACAGAAGTTAGTGAAGAGATTAGAGTCAAGGAAAGAGAGGAAGAAGAAAGAAGCGATGAAACAAGTGAAGAAGAAGGTGAAGTCAATGATACTTTACCCCAGACAATAGTAGTTTGGAAATATCCAGCCCATAGCAGCCAGAAAGGAGGAACTAGTTCTAGTTCGAAGTTGACAAATCAAGATAGTACACTGAGGTTACTCATGTTCTATGGAACGGGTAAGGACCATGCAGAGCAACACTGGTTCACTTGTGAAGCAATTTGGTCTGTATAGAGAGTTACAGATGACATGGCCAAGATCGCGCAACTCGAAACAACGTTTAGAGATAGGGCCTTAACGTGGTACATGAAATATAAGTCTACTACGCCAGCGGGACATGCGAGGTCCTTGGCCGAGATCAAGCAAGACCTGCTTTGGGAGTTTCAAAAGCCGAAGTCAAAGTCCCGATGCATTACAAAAATCAAGGAAATCAAGTAGAAAGAAGGATAAACCATCTGGGATTATGACCAGTGGTTCAAAATATTGTTGGATAGGCTAACATTCCATATTCAGGACGTGCAGCATAGAGAGTGGTTGATTGTGGGGTTGCTACCCCATATCTGAGTCTCGCTCACCAAACAAAAGGTAATGACTATGGCCGAGGCATTCGAGATCACAATGCGATTAGAGGCTACACCTGGAGACATAGAGACATCGATCGGGTTGGCGCAAGTTCAATCACGATATGGCCAAGACTAAAGTTGTGCGTCAGCACATATGGTGTACTACATGTCATTCAGAGGGGAATCATCGAGACGAGTGCCCGATCCTTCCAAATTATGTGACAATAGGTGAGTCGAAATCATTTCCATTTGGACAGTCAGAATGGTGCAAAATTTATAGGCAGTGGGGCCATGTGCCACCCCATTGTCCTACCTTACAAAAATATCAGACAACGACCCACACCCCATTCTATGAGTTTTGTAAATATGTGGGCCATCATGTCAATAGTTGTTTCTCCCTTCAGTTAATGCAAAATAATACTCGGGATGCATTCTAGGTACAAGAGGAGCAAAAGGGTGGTGAGCAAAGTGGCGTCAATAGAGGTGGATATCAAGGAGGACCCCGAGGTGGATATGGGCGCGGTCGCGGCCACTGATATGGTGGAGGAGGCAGTAGACCTCCCATGTGTTTCAATTGCGGTGAGATTGGTCATGTCTCACAATTATGTATTAAGTTGCGCGTGCTTTGTGCATATTGTTATAGTCCCGAACATGTAATCGATGATTGTCCCGACTTGCAGAAGAAGTCAGAGGATAAGAAGGTCAATTGTAACATGGTGCATGTCGAGCCGCGCAAAAACAAGAAGAAGAATGGGGAAGTAGACATCCAGGTAGTAACCCGCAGAGGGGCGAAGACTGGGGCATACTTCGAGAATGGTGAAGGCTCAAGTCAACAACCAGACGGTAAGATCAAGAAGGCACCCCAGCCCCCTCCTAAGTTTGATGTTGCTCAGCAGAAGCAGTTTCTATGCAATACGCAGATGATCCAGGTGGATATCGGTGGCCATCCACCTATTCCAAGTCGCTCAAAATAGTCTTCTGGCAACTTACTATTTTTAGTAGTTTTTTGGTTTCTAAACTTCTGGGGCCATTTTTAGGGCCTAAATGAAGTTTTTTCGGGATCGAGGACCTCAATGATAATTTAAGGCTTTGATTGAGCCCCCAAAATGAATCTCCTCGACGATACATTTCCAAATAGCTATCGTGCACTCCAAACGGAGATCGTATGCCAAAGTTACACCCCTGGGAAGTTGATACACCAAACTACCCAAAACGGGGTCCACAAAATTGTTGGCTTTTCATCTTCCAGGGTTAGGGTTTTGGATTTTCTTTATATTAAAAAGGCCTTTAGAGCCTCAGTGTAACCATCTTCTTGTGAATGTGAGTAGCCGTCACATCTCTTCTCGGAGATAAGCTGCCACCATTCTAGCGAGTTTTTCACTTTGTATTTCTACAGTTTTGTACATTTCGCTCATTAATAGAAATTGTGTATTACTGTATCTCTGTGTTTGTGGTTGCATCTCTGATATATTTTTGTTATATTATTGGATATCTTTGTACATTTCTTTATTATATCTCCGCTCTCAGTTCGTGTCGAAAATAATCTGGATTAGTGGTATCAAAGCGGGTTGCTCTTGATCGTTTTTTCAATGCATGTCCCCGATGAGGTCTGAGTATAGCAAGTTGGGTCTCAACCTTGTCTCTCTCGAGGACAATCACTCTCGCACGCCCAAGAAACTCTCCATGGTGGAAGAAAAGAAAAAAGATAGAGCAGACAATTCTATTAATATGTTGCTTTGAGCAAGCTCTCACACGAGAGAGGGACGAAATGATGGAGAATTTTTCCCACATCCTTCAACGCCTGCCAATAACAACAGGCGTGTCTTCATCAAGCGACCACTTTGGAGGCACCTCACCTTTCAAGGTATAAGTTAATTTTGATATTCCCATATTTGAAGGACAGATAGATGTGGATGCCCTAGAAAAATGGTTAAATCTGCTATAAGGTTATTTCTCTGTTCATAATTTCTCTGACATGGAAAAGATCACCTTTGCACTCCTTAAGGCTCTCCCCCATGTCAAACATTGGTGGGAAACTTACTAGAAGCAAAGTTCCACAGAGGATTACGGAATATATGGGGTCAAGCCCACTTGGGATTTTTTTGTGGATGTGGTCAAGGAATAATATTACCCTATTGGCAACTATGACAACCAATACATGAGATGGACCACATTGCAGCAAGAGAGGGTCCAATCAGTGTCAGAGTTCACCAATACCTTCCATACCTTGCACACCAAGCTAGGTATCAAAGACTCTAAGTGACATCTGGTTCTAAAATACCGTGGGACTCTACACAGATACATCCAAACTAAAATGGATTTTCTGGACATCTCATTACTGGGTGTTTCTTATCGATATGCTGTTAAAATCGAACATTAATTTAAGCACCAGAACAAGTGGGAGTTCTGGTATGAAAATCCGCAACAACCAAAGTATGGTCAAGACGACCCTAACAACCAACCTTCAAAAAACCAGTCCAAGCCACAGGAAAAGAAGGGTAACGGAAAGACAAAGAAGGAAACTAGAAAATGGTGTGATTTCCACAAAAGACCTGGGCACAACACCTATGAATGTCTCTCAAAACAGTCATTGGTGGCTGAGATCAAAGACAAGGAGTCGAACCCTGATTCAGAAAATACTGGTAGAAGACAGATCATCGACACAGACCCCATTGCTATTATCACGACCACAACAATTCAACCAGAAGAACCAACAGATCCTAAAGAGGGGGAGTGCCTTTTTCATTCACAAGTGTGGGTGAAGGGGACCCCACTGCATTTTGTTGTTGATAGCGGAAGCCAGAAGAACCTCATCTCAGTAGAGGTCATCAAACAGTTGGGATTATCAACAACACCACACCCGCATCCATACAACATCGGGTGGCTTCACCAGGGATGAGATCTTTGTGTAAGCCAGTAGTGTTGATTGTCATATGACATACAACCCTTCAAGGATGAGGTATTATGTGATGTTTCCACGCTAGATGTCTGTGATGTTCTCTTGGGCCAACCATATATGTGGAAGCGCCATGTTATTTATGAGTCTCTACCCTGTGTCATTGTTACTCTGGGGGGTTATCTCTACAGGATACCAGAGGTAGTTCTGACTATTGTCCCACATAAACAGTGCCACAAGGTAGTATCTCATACTACAAAATTCAGCTTCTTTGCAATTTTTTCAAAAGGTGAACAGAAGGACACTACAACCACTGCAGCCTCGGTCCAAGCACTTTCTATCCAATAGAAGCAGGTCGACAAGTTTGCAGCAAAGCATAAATATTCCTTCTGCACACAAGCATCTCATGTGGACATACTAGTTAAAAGGGTCCAACCCTTCTAGCCACAGGTTCGTGACAAACTTCAACAAGCTAAGAAACACAACTTCTCTAGCAAGGAAAGCAACTCATCAAGATGCAGATTCAGTAGACACTTTTCCCTCTCCCCCGGGAACTCAACGCAATGGATACCATTGCTTCCTAAGGATGGAGGATTGATCCAGGTGGATATGGGTGGCCACCCACCTATTCCAACTGGCTCAAAACAGTGTTCTGGCAACTTACTATTTTTAACAGTTTTTTGGTTCCTAAACTTCTGGGGCCATTTTGAGGGCCTAAATGAAGTTTTTTCGGGATCGAGCACCTTATTGATAGCTATAGGCTTTGATTGAGCCCCCAAAATGAATCTCCTTGAAAATACCTTTCCAACGAGCTATCGTTTGCCCCAAACAAAGATTGTATGCCAAAGTTACACCCCTGAGAAGTTGATACACCAAACTACCCAAAATGGGGTCCACAAAATTGTTGCCTTTTCATCTTTCGGGGTTAGGGTTTTGGATTTTCTTTATGTTAAAAAGGCCTTTAGAGCCTCATTGTAACCATATTTTGCAAATGTGAGTAGCCATCACATCTCTTCTTAGAGATAAGTTACCACCATTCTAGAGAGTCTTTCACTCTGTATTTCTATAGTTTTGTACATTTCGCTCATTAATAGAAATTATGTATTACTATATCTCTGTGTTTATGGTTGCATCTATGATGTATTTATGTTATATTATTGGATATCTGAGATATCTATGTACATTTCTTTATTATATCTCTGCTCTCATTTCGTGCCGAAAATAATACGGATCAACAGAGATCCCTGGAAGAAGAAAGAGCACTCGAGGAGTTGCAACGTGCGACTGTGAGGTCTCTTGAAAAGACCCGGATCTAAGAGGAAGTGCAGAGGGTGATGCAAAGGTCGCTAGAGGAAGCACGAATCCGAGAATAAGTGCAGTGGACGATGCAAAGGTCACTAGAAGAAGCCTGTGCGCGCGAAAAACTACAACGCACGACACAAAGATCTTTGGAGGAGGTGCACATGCACGATGAAATTCAGCGTGCAACCCAAATATCGATAGAAGAAGCACACAGACATACTACACTAAGACACATTGAGAAAAATTCT
Source organism: Picea engelmannii (assembly GCA_009831015.1). Classification (NCBI taxonomy): domain Eukaryota; kingdom Viridiplantae; phylum Streptophyta; class Pinopsida; order Pinales; family Pinaceae; genus Picea; species Picea engelmannii. The sequence goes on from ML879521.1 coordinate 14,155, forward strand.
TATGAGGAACAGTGCCAGGAAGAGTTGCAACACACAGCGCACATAGAAGCCTTGTGCGACCTCAGTCGCATGGCATAAGTCGAAGATCAAGTCAATACCTTCCTACATTGTTGTTTGCATTTGCTTAAAGATCCAGAAGCTGCAAGTAAGTTGACCCAGATGTTAATTGCTTGCATGAAATAACAAGGAGAAGAGCCCACCATATCGGCTCCACTGCCAGAGAGGAATGTCTACCAGGTCAACAAGTAGAAGCGCACTAGTCGAGAGTTCAAGATGATAGCAGAGCTTGGTGGGTACGATATGGATGGAGTCATGTTGGATCTAGGATCTGACGTGAACATTTTTCCCAAGAAGACTTGGGAAGTGATGGGTAAACCTAAGTTGGTATGGTCGCCCATCCAACTCCGGTTATCCAATCAGTACAAGAACTATCCCATAGTCTGACTGGAGCAAGTAGAAGTGAACATTGAAGGAGTGAAGACAAAGGCCAATTTTGAAGTCATTGAGATCATGGATGAGTCTAATCCATATCTTGCATTAGTTGGAATTGATTGGGCCTTTGACAATAATGCGGTGTTAAACTTGAAGAAGAGGCAGATGTCCTTCGAAACTAACACCCTACGCATGGTCGTGCCACTGGACCCATATGAGGGAGACTGCTACAATGAGCTTGTATATGAGGATGTGTAGAGCTTGGGAGTTGAAAATATTTACAAGGTCATGGGGCATAGGGAGGACTACATCAAATCCACCGTAGATGCAGAATTAAGCTGGAGGAGTGTCAAATCTTATGGCACAGATTATGATGATGCCCTGGATAGATGACAAAATAAGCTCTACGAAGTATCCACGTGCAGATGCGCACGAATCAGGAAAGTAGTGCAATGGATCGAGTCTAAACTTATGATGCCCCACGATATGATGGGATGGAGCTGATGGACGTATTAATTGAATGGATACAACATATTCTAGAATATCCAAGATTTTGTGCCCTTAATATAGTGTTGATCAACATCCTTGTGCGATGGTGGGTTACACATCGCCACTCATATCATGAATGAGAACATCTTGAAGTAGCCATGCAAAAGCAATATGACGCCGACAGAGTGACACACACAACCACTCAGGCTCAATACGTCGAGCTCCGCTCATCGTTCAACAACCTCCTTGGGGAAATGGACAATTTATATGCCATGATTCCTACCACTTCTACTCCAAGTTGTGACACTTACCCAGGACTAAAGATCTCTGTGGTATAGGCTCACCTTCAACATCTCAAATTGTAGCTCGCTGACCATGGTCACCTACCACTTTGCAATGACTCACCCACTTCGCCTCGCCCCACACCAATTTAGACAACACAAGCAACTCTCCACATCAGCCAATTATGGGTGAAAGATTTCTCCAAGTGGGTGGACTATGGCTTGACCTTGTGAACTCACCTCTTAGCTCTATTAGAAGTCTCTACCACTGTAGAATGAATTAGCACAGCCGAAATGGAGGTCGCATAATAGAAGTGAAACCTCACTTCCCTACCTCCTCGGGAGTTGGTCATTGCGATGCAGGCTATTACTACCAGAACAAAAGAGATTCTGGCAGCAAGGGAAAAGCACCAGAACACATCGAATATGATTTTCGTTGCAATCCATACGGCCTTGAATTTGTTCACACAGATGTCTGACGAGTTGGTCATTGTTAGCCCCCTAATTGAGCAACTCAACCACATTGATCTCATGCCCCCAACAATGACAATTGAAATCGCAGAAACGATCATCCAAATCACCTAGATGCTTCAAGAGAGGTTTTCTAAGTAGGAGTGTTAATTCTTAGAATTCATGTAGAACCTGAAAGGCATGGTGTCGTTTACTGTTGAGATCATTCCATAATGTAACTAGCTCGAGGATGAGCAAGATAATAGTGGCGGGGGCTTGTTGGCACCCAAAGTTTTGGGTCCAATTTTGTGCACGCACACAAATGAAGTTGTGCGCGCTCATTCCATAATTTTGTGTGCATTTAATGAAATGAGTAGAAAAATTCCATAACATGCGCATTAGACCTAGTTTTGTCAGCAACGCACCAAGTATAAAGATTACCAAGTGCACGTCGATCCAAGTTTTGTCAATTGTGTCGGAAACCAAGAAGATGCCCGCCAGAATCAAGAAAAGAATCATCGAGAAATCTCCTAGAATGATTATAACTCATATCATATGAAGACGTAGGGCGGCTAAAAGATGAGTTGGTCAGAAAATTGAGATTTCCCATGATGCAGAGAGTCTATGTGGAGCGATGGCAGGCACCAGAAGCGTGCGAGGTAGTTGGATCAAACAAGCGAGTGGAGCAAAGTAGAGAGAAACAAATCTCCCCAACAACGAAATATATAAAAATGAGCTCTAAGCTCATAATAAGAGTTAGCTAGTTAATGTGTGAAACAGTCGATTGGCTATCAGTCTCGACCTCACTCCTATCCCGTTGTTGTTTATGGATAAATCCGTAAGTGCGGACACAAACCGATCTCCCTAGATCCACCTGGATCTAGAACAAACAGTGACAGAATACTACTCTTTCCCTAGTTCTAAAGTATTGAATGGACAAGAGAAGAAGGATGATGTACTTAC
>WSFP011477214.1:0-16768 GCA_009831015.1 Picea engelmannii
GGGAAGGTACTCAAACATATTTATATCTCTTAGTTCTCCTTGACCTATACCTTTACTTAGGTGATCAAGAGAGGGGGTGGTAGGCTTGGCTAACAAAATTTCTCCTTTATAGAAGTTGCATTGAAGGAGAAACCATTAGCAGAAAGTGTGTGTCCATGAGAAGAAGAGATAGATGAAGAAGACTCAATACTGATTATGTGCTTCTTCATCGCTGCTTCTAAGGCTTCCATCTTTTTAAAACATTTAGAATCGACATGACCATGTCACCCACAAAAGTTGCAATGCATGTTGGTCTTATTATTTTTGGATTTTGCACCTTTGTCATTGTTTCCACCTAATCCACACCTCGGGTCACGTGGAAGAAATCATCAATCCATTGGGTGTGGCAAGTCTCGAGTCGGGTAGTTGTCACCTGAAACTCAACTCCTACGTCTAGTCTAATTCCTAGTGAAGCTAAGGGGGGTAGTCCCTAAAAAGGAATCTAAGGATGATTAGATCTAAGTACAAATAAATAATTGCTTAAGTAAATCAAATACTTCAAGATAACTGATAAGCAAATATAATACTTGGAAAGTAAATGAGAAATAATGATGATAAGAAAAAATGGAAATATAAAGACCAGTGCCAAAAGTAAAGTGTTGTTGTGAGATGTATGTGTTGCAAGTGCTCTTGGTTACTTTTATTAATTAAGGGTGATTGCTTGAATTAGCGGGTTAATTCAATGAAGTGTTTTGATGTTGCAAGTCCACTTTGTGCATGAAAGATTGTAAGTGTGAAACAAAAGTAAAATCTAATCTAAAATTTGGCCCCTTAACAATTATCCCTTAAATGGGTACATACAAGACTGCAGGACTTCCAACAGGGAGAGAACCTAAGATCTCAAAGTTTCTCCTTGAACTCACATGCAATCCCATGTGTATTGACCTATTTGAGCAATAACGGAAAAAGTATTGTCCTAGTTAAAACTACTCCACACTACTTAGCTGTGTTTCTGATTGCACACCCAAATCAAGCAAAACTTCCAAGGGGAAAGATCATACTAAGGCGCTGAGGAGGAAGGTTTATTGCTTTGCGAAATTGAAATAACTGAAAGAAAATGAAAAATTGAAATCTAAACTAATCTAATCTAGAAATTGAAACTAAACTAATGTTTTGTGGTGTTTGGGTTAATTTTAACTTTGCAAAAAACGAAAAAAGAGAAAGTAAAGAGACAAGACACAAAAAGAGACAGTTCCCGAAAGGGACTAGGGGGATGGGAGGCCTAGTGGGTTATCCCACTCTTTCTTTTCGGTTACAATAGTTTTTAGAAGAATGTCTCTTGTTCTTGTATACTTCAAGACCAAGTCGACTTACAAATGGCAAAAGAACAAGTTTAGATTGAAGAAGAGGTTTGTTAGGGGGTCTTGGATGCTCCAGATCCTGGAAATTTTGGCAGGGCTTCTCCTTGGATGCTCACAAAACCTGCAAAATCAACAAGCTAAAGAGGTCAAAAGATGCGAAAAACCACTTTGAAAGTGCCTGCAAAAAATGTTAGACTTATGCAAAAAAATTCTAAGTAAAGAATAAACAAAAGATAAGTAAACTAACTAAGATCAAGTGTTAAACTAACTAGTCTAAATGTCTTTTATTCACTGTTTGGACAGCAAGAAAAAGTCACCTAGATTAGCTAGATTTAGAGATAAAAAAATATATATATTATGAAAAATGAAAGATCTATCTTTTACTAAGTAAATAGATGATCTCTCTTGGACTATATCTATCAATAGATATAGAAGTTATAAGCGAAAAGTACATCTAATCAAACTTTGCATGCAAGGTTAAATACTTTCAGATTTTAAATGAAATTATCGATCTAATTGTTGCATGCAGAAAGTAACCAAGATGATTTTAAATTTAGTGAGAGAGAGATAAAAGGAAAGATCTTGCAAATGTGGAATTTCTTTAGGCTATGGAGTCCTTCGGTTTTGCACTGAGGGATTTTTCCACTAGAGCCTTCAAGCTTGTGGGAGAATGGGCTAGGATAGTCCACCACTTCTTGGAGGATGAGTAACTTGCAGATTAAAAGACTTTACAAAAGAAGGCTTTTAATCCCCCTTTCCCGTTAAAGAGGTGATTCCTAAACACGAGACTTGGATAGCATGTTAGTTCATCTGAAAAGACATGCAAATCAAAATATCTAAATGTAAAAATACAATAACATCTAAGAAGAAAACAATCTTGGAAGATATTACCGTACTATGTGATAACACACCTTCAAAGGCCCATTCAACGGAAATATATGCAAAATAATAATTCACAGTTACCTCATGATTAAAACAAGAACATCAAGCATCCACACAACGTTGCACAACACCCAAGTGACCTCCAAAGTCTTCAATCTTTATTCCAATAACAAATGATGATTACAATATAGTGCACAAGTATTTCCATAATCTCCAATTCTCGCTGAATGAGGGAGAAATAGCTTGGTTATGTACGAGGGGTGCATTTCTCAAGGAGAACGAGCCAAATGGATGGCTAGATTGAAACCACATATCCTGAAAGGTGAGTTGAATCACCTCAAGTGAAAGAGAAAGAGGATGAAATGGTGCCATCTTTCCAAGGAGAGGTGGCGACATTCCTTGGGATTGACGTCCCCCTCTCTAAATGCACCACATCTCTCAAAAGGTGCACACTGCTTCTTGGGGTCTCCATCAAGTGATGATAACTCAATCTCAAGTCGCCTCAAGTGCCACTAAGTTGCAATGAGAGAGAGAGAGAGAGAGAGAGAGAGAGAGAGAGAGAGAGAGAATTAACTCAAAACATGTCCCCAACATGTTTCCTAAAAAATAGGAAAACTAATTTATTTGCCTTTTTTCATTTTTTTAGTAAAATTGACTTTTTATTGAGAATAAGTCAATAATTTCTCTCGAAAAGGGGGTACAAGAGTATAATGGGTATTCCGGGTTAGAAAACGAATGCCCCCAAGGAATATAACACCTCATAGTACCACTTTTTTATTATTACATCAAATTACAAGGTAAAAATCCCATTTTGTATGAAATTTTACAACTTATTAAAATAATTAAAAAATCCTAGAGGGGCCTAATGCATGTCCATAAGACTCAAAAATAATGACTAGCATGGTAATATACATTAGACACTAGACTCAAAAAACACACATTAAGGCCTAACCATTAGTACACACTCCAACTTTGGAGGTTGTGAGTGAAAAAACTTAGAAAATATAACTCATTGAAGAGTAAGATATAATTAACAAGTGAAAAAAAAAAAACTCTAGAATATGCATTGATGATCAAGTATTAGGGAGCTAAGCATTTTACATAAAAAAAAGACCTCATGTTAGCTCATTTTATTACAATTCCCCCCATGGAAGTATGGATCATGCATGAAGAAGAAGAAGAAGAATAAGAAAATTTGAAGGGGTCATAGGACCCGGTTGGACTTCTAAACTCTGATTTTGAACAAATGACTTGTTCAACCTTTGTGGATCATCGTCAGTCCTTCCTGGTGCAACTAGGGAGGTAACAATAACCATTAGGAGAAAAATCTTGTGGAGAGGGTTTGAGATCCTTGTTTTTCTTATTGTTGTGGCGAGAATGTTGCTTCTTGGAATTCTTGGATTTATCTTTCTATTGAGACACTAAAGATTTGTTAGATGTACATGTAGTGTTGATCAATCCAAGTTGCACAAGCTTATCTTGCTCTCGAATCAAATAATCACAAAAAGACTCAAGAGAGGGTTTTTTATAACCACTCTCTAGAGCTTCTCTAGTGGCATAAAAGGTAGATACAAAGAGAAAATATGCACTACCAACCTTAGCAAGAATAACATATATGCATCGATCATCCTTCAAATCTATTTTGCATTCTATACATAAAAGTCTGTGTGTTTTGAAATTAGATAAATAATCTTCAATGCAAGGAAAAGCATTGAGACTTAAAGTCATTAACTGATTTTCAACTTGGCGGGCTCGAATTCATGTTTACCAAACACAACTTAAAGCTTTTCCCAAGCTTCATCGGGGGCATCAATTCTTTGAAGGTGAAACCTTAAATCAGGAGAGATGGAAATTTTGATTAGTCCACACGCTTTATCATTCTTATTATCCCATTTGGTTTTCTTTTCATCAGCAATGGGTTCTTGTTATTTTCCCAAGGTAATCTGGTACAATCCTTTAAAGATTTCCACTAGAAGTAGTTGGCATTGGTAAACAAAAGATCATTGGGAGAAGCCATGTTAAAATATGCAAAGAATATGGATTCAAAAGCTGAAACCGATGGTCTAGATGGAATGCTCAAAAAACACAACACTAAAAAAAGACTTTAGATGTGAAAGTTATGCCCTTTTAATAAAAGTATAAACAATAACCAAAGAGCCACATGACAAGTAGAAGTTGGTCCACGTGGTGATGTTCATCCTTATTTAACTTTGTCTATAAACTCACTTTTACAAATAAGTTACATATGAAGTGACCCACTTTTATAGAATAAGTGAGAATCACTTTTACAATGAAGTTGTTTTGTAAATTAAAGTTGCATGCAAAAAGTAATTAAAAAATAAATATTAAAGCTATTTTATAGTGATTTACTTTTATAATTTAAGTGAAATGCACTTTACAATTAATGTATTAACTTTTTCGAAAAGTAACAAAATGAACTCAAGACCTTTTACTAAATAAAACAACTTTTAACCAAGTGAGCTAGTGCAAAACACATTATAATCTTAAGGAGGATGGGGGGTGTTGTTGTTGGAGCTTTGCCTCAAAGTGTGTGCTAATTTATTTATTTTTTTCATGCATTCACACACACACAAAAATCATTTATCGACTATAACAAAGAGGTTAGATCTCAGATAGATTACCTAGAAAATGCAACTTTTCTCTTTGTTTTTTATTTGTCGAGATCGCACAAAGCACACAACAAAGAGCATACGCAGACAACAAAACACTTTATTCTGTCTCTGATTTGTCGAGATCACACAAAACACAAGGCAAAGAGCATATGTAGACTGGAAAGAGTAGTTACCTGGAAACAAAAACTGAAAACCAAAATTTATCTTTGTAAAAAAAAATTAAAAGAGCATATCCAAGCTTTATACCTCTGGATCTGACTGAAATGGTTGTATCTTGGGCAAACAAAAACCTTTTTGAGTGAAACGAAAAGTGTTTCTAACTAAAAGAAGTGCTCTAGATGCAATGGAATAGTCCTCTCAGCCATAAGTGTACAAAAATAACAGAAACCATAAAGACGACAACATGATTTCAAGATCTCGATGTACAATGAGAACTGGTCTTCAAACATGATCTAATACCATGTTCGACAACAAAGGGTATTCCAATAGAGGACGAACACCTTCAATAACCACTCGCACAAACAAATAATAGATCAACACACCGATGTTTTTACATAGTAAAACCTCAATGCAGAAACATCTATAGCCCCAACCAACATGGCCACTTGAGTCAATTTATTAATGCAAAAGAAAAAATACTATAAGAGAGTTTCTCACAATCGATCATCGACAAATGACCCTCCATGATTTTTAAATAGAGATCATAGACCAATCAAGTTTTAAGCCATGAATCAATGTAGACATTAAGATCCAGGAAAATATGAGCCATTAGATCACTCTATGTCTAGAACATATTGTGACCATTAGATTACAAATGCATACTAATGCATACTAAAGAAACACACTTTAATCTAACGACACGTTAGACCAAGTTGATCTTAAGTGTCTAAATATCCTAACACACGTATATAATAATAATAATAATAGTAATCTAAATTTAAGGTCATAGCCTAGCTAAAAACCAAATTGATGTATGAGACACCTTAGTTTTTGTAAGAAGAGACCTCTGCACATTGATTTGACTAATGACCGTTTAGATGAGATACTTATAATATATTAGTGACTTGACCACTAAGTTACAATTATATTTTAACACTAAAAAAAGCCTTCTACATTTGAGGGAGAAATGAAGAGCGGGCACGTGGGAAAAAATTGGTTGTTGGGAATGAATAAATACTTAGTTATGTCACTAGTAAAAAAACAAGTTTGACTATAATATATAATCAGACTAGAAAAGTTCCATTGTAGTGAGCCAAACTTAATGAATATCACGACCTTAAGCACACATTGATGATAGTATGAAGGTAAGTTATGGAACAACTAAATTATGTGTCATACCAAAGGATGAGTGGTCAAAGGTAAATTGATTTATGTATGCAATGCAACCTTCATGGAACAAAATTCAAGTCATGGAACCTAAAACCTTGAGTGAGGTAATGTAGAAGGTCAAGCAGCATGAAGATCAAGCAAAATACAAGCATAGATTCCACACAAGATGTGGAAGTATAAGAGGGAAATCCTAGAGAAGAGGCAGAAGGGGAATGAGTCTCACTTCATTTGGCAAAATCAAAATTGTATCACAGTGAAATCTACAAGCTCAAAGCAAAGCATAGAGCACTAACACATCTAGGAGAAAGTATGTAACATGTTATAACTACATGGAGAAAAGGAATTATGCAAGATGATATCCAAAAATACAATCAAGGCCAAAGTTAATCAAATTTAGAGCAAGTTGTATAAAGACAAGGTATCTTGCATGCTTGATAATTGAGGAGCATTGTGAGAGATAGCGACAATGAGCTAAAAGATTTGAAAAATGATCATTGCACAAAATTGATGTGAATATCAATATGCTCATGAATTGGAGTTTCAATTTTCTCGTAATAATCGACACTACACCTAGAATCATAATGGAGCTCCTTCCCTTAAACTCATGCTATGACTTTGAAGAATTTTTATGTTTCTCATACTTAGCAATTGTACATGTGTATGAAAATATTTAAATTACTATTGGGTGTGATAAATAATTAGTAGGGCATGGATGCAAATATTGTGCATGCGATGTTATGTGCATATATGTTTTTGCAAATAGGCAAAGCATAAATACATACTTTTGTGGTTCACCTTTCGTCACATAAATACATACTTTTGTGGTTGATCTTTTATCACATGTTATATTAATGCGGGATGATGTTGGATTTGTTGAACCAAGTATGAAAAAGAAAGATGGTGCTTATTTCACATTCTTATGTAGGGATGTTAGGGCACCTTCATTTATCATAATATCCCTATACAAGCAAGCAATACTATTGAGCTTATCAAGGTTGGATGGAATTTCAATAAGTGATTATCATTTCATTAAAAGTACTCTTGCAGTGGTTGTAGCCAACAAGGTCCTCTTGGTGGCTTGGATTATTTGAAATTGTATGCACTCCAACGCAATACACAAAGTTTTATGCACCAATAGAAGAAATAATTCAAGATTGGATCATATGGTAATTGTCGAAAACAATTTTTACAAATAGTTTTTGCTCTCTTAACGATTTAAGTCCTAGGTTAAGTTTATCAAAGAACAAAGTAGTTAGGGATAAATAATATGCGACCCTAATTCGTAAATGTCAACTATTCAAGAAATAAAAAAGAACCATGTAACTAAGCCATTTTTCTAGATTATTAGAGGTTGTGTAGGCTCATTCCAAGGTAGTTTGGTAGATGGTGGAAGCCCAATAAGGTGCTAATGGTTGGATGCAGTTTTAAAACACATTAAAGTGATGTTTGAAAAGTTAAAATAATAATAATAATAATAATAATAATGATCCAATAAAACCATCAAATGAAAAGTAAGCAAAGAAAAGTAATAAATGATAGCTAAGTGGTGCACCGCAATTGGCTCACTACAAGTGTAAGATTAAGATTCTTATATAAGATCTAATGATGGATTGGTTTGAAAACATTTTTTTTTACAACAAATGTAAATTGTCATTTAAATAGCCATCTAGTACTAGAAAGAATATATGGAGTAGCAAGGTACCTATTATGGATATGTCTAGAGCACTTGACAATAACATATATTGTTAGAGATGGTGATATAGTTTGGGATACCAAATAATCTTTTTGGTCCTAGTAGGTTGCAACATTTAACGTAGGTGGCTTATTAATGGATGATATTAAGTAATAGTGACAAACATAAGTGTTGGTTTTTAGAAGAGACTGAATGTTGACACATGATTTTTCCACTTACAATTACATTGTATTCTAGATTAAATCTAAACAAAGTTTGTAAACTAGTTGAAGAAATTTATTGAAGAAATTCATTAATAAATGCATATACCCGGCACATAAATAGGCATCATGTGGAGTATTAGATACCTACTTTTTAATGTTAATATTAGAATGTATCGTATTTTTGTAAGAATTAAAAATAAATGTGGAATATAAACTACAAGTATAAAGGAGAAAAAAAAAAAAAACTAAAAAATAAAGAAAGCAAAAGCTTGGAAAAAAGAGGAGTACAAGGAAAGTGTATTCCCTTGTAATATAATACAAATAATTCTCTCTCAAACATTTTTTCTTCAAGCAGGGAAAAATGAAAAAAGTATTCATCTATTGAGATTCTTGAGAACTCCAAAGCTAATTGCAGAATCTCGATATCGAGATTATATGGAGGTTGACTCAAGGCTAATTAAGACTCAAACACACACATACAACATCTCCCCAAAACCTTGTCCAATGCCTAACCCTAGTGCAAGGAATCCATTGGGTTATTCTCTCTCATACTTATGTGCATTTTAGGGATCAATTAAAAGTTTTTTAATTGAATCTATTGTTTATGTTGAATTGATTAATACATAGCACCACAAATTTAACATAGGATTTGCATATTTCCATATATTTTAAGCTTCCTTGACAACAATGCATAAATGACTCCTCGGATGGGGTGGTAATGGGTGGGGCATTAACCTCACACCTGGTGAGGTAAGACGACACTCCACTACATGATAACAACTGTTTGACAGATGTCGAGTGGAGGGTTCTATTGTGGAGTACGAGCTCCCCCTCTCAAGCAGATGAACTAATGACTCTAGTGAGGAAGATAGGATGGGAGTATAGGAGTCAGGTTAGGCACTGGACAACAAACCTCCCTCATTATGGCGTGATATTTCAAATGATGGTTGATGTGTTGGTGCTCTAAGTAAATTGTATGGAAACTGTGATGAGGAAGGAATGGGAGATCACGACTGTGAGTGGCAATGGCTCTCTTAACTAGCAAAGGAATACTCAAACAAGGACTCTCCTTTGCAAGATGGATTCAGGATCCTCAATGGGTGGGCGCAACTTATTTTTTAAGGTAGTGGATCTTAGGTTCCTTTGTTGGTTCTCATGTTTGGATTGGTTATTAATTTCCAACTCTATATGTGTGGGTTTTGTGTGGTCTTCTGAGACACTTGGGCTCTTTTTGGTGGTTTATGCTTTTGTCGTTGAGTTGTGTCTTGATTGGGGGTAGTCTTTCAAGCAGTGGTGTAGACGTTCAGTTTCAAGAGCCATTCTGGCTCACCCTGGCTCTTTGAGAGTCAGTCTTTCCCCTAGCCCAGGTGACATCCTTCTTACAACCCTATTTGGGTCCTTGCTTTCATTACAAGTATTGACCTATGTTCATTAGCAAAAGGGGGTAGGGTCTTTTGCCTGTCAAGTTTACCTCCTTCTAGCCTTTGCTTCTCAGAGATTACGATGGAAGACAAGGTGGCTACAAGCTTCTCAAATTACAGTACTTGTGGGGCCTCGAGGAGAGGCCCATCTAAGCCCCCTCCAACCATGAGAACCAAACTGCGGTCTCATCGCACATATGCAGAGCAGGTCGCGGACTAGGCCAGGTAGTTGTTCAATAGTGGCACATCTCCATAAACTCATAAAAGAATGGAGGAGATGGTGAATCAAGTGCTACAGAAAAGGATGTGGAATCCAAAGCAGAAGAGTGGATTTCAAACCCGGGATTCTCAAGATCAAGGGACACTAAAGTATTCAGAGCAATGGAATTCTATTGGCTGGAAAAAATTGTCATTGCATTGTCCATGGAGGATAAGGGGGATAAGCATGCAAAATACTTGGATATGATCAAACAACTAGAAGCGAAGTTCATTGTCTTATGCAAGGTGGCTTTTGGGATTAGCTTCAAGGTGACATTGGGATCCAACTAAGGATGAGGACACAACCAAGGTGGTCGAAATGCCAGGATCTTCAGTTACAAGCGCCGACCCAATTATTTTAGACAATGAACTTGGAGAAGACATAAAGGGCAAAGCTCAAGTGGATGAAATTCCTAGTGAATCTGGTCCAACATGAACATCTCATAATTAGTCATGTTGCCATGCAATTTTAGCTCATATTTTTTTTTGTATGTCTTTTGCTTTTTATAGTCTTGTTTTGAAACTGGGTTATTATAGAGGCACATCGATTTTCCCAAACAATATAAGTATGTTAGATGATTGATGTCTGAGGCCTAGTTTTCGTTTTGGCAAGCTTTAGACAACCATGAATGTATCGATTTTTGTATGATATTAATATATAAATAGATTAGTTTACAAAAAAAACAATGCACAAATGACAACCCAAACTGAAATGCTTATTCATGTGGCCATAATGAAAGAATCATTAAGCATCAAAATCTTCTAGACAGAGAATTTGAATCCAACTCATTTTTTTCCAATGCCATTATGTAAATAATCTCAACACAATGTAATAAACAATGTTTTTGAGAATACAAAAAATAAAATAAGCTGCAAATAACATAAAGTGGCCCACTCATGATAAATTTTATTGCAAAAGTAAGGCGAGTTATATGGATATTGAGACTCAAATTTGAAAAATATTAGGGTTTATAGACATTGAATGAACTTCTCACTTAAAATGTTTATGCATTATAAATTATAAATTAAGAAGAAAATTATCCTCCAATATGTAGATTACTCTTAGTAGGGTTCACATAAGTTCGTGGGCTTCTTGATCATTTCAATAAACAAAATGAAAGCATGTACCTAAAAATATCAACATTAACATTTCTTTTTTTATTAATGTTAACTTAGATAGGAAATTGAGGATATTTATTTAGCAAAAAAATTATATTAAATAACTAGGCTACAAGTTGCCCCATCTATCCCTATAGGCAGAGAAAACCAAAGAGACTAGAACTTGAATTATTTAGCATTGCTCGTTTAATTTCTTCTTTGGCAATGCTTTTGGATTTTGGGAACTTGACTCCAAAACATTGATAAATAGAATTCATTGCCTCATTAACTCTACTAGTGCTAGATTTTCCATTATGGAACCTTTTTCCACAAATATAACATTTTATTATTACATATCCTTGGGGATTAACTCTACTAGTGCTGGATTTTCCATTATGGAATCTTCTTACACAAATATAACATTTTATTATTACATATCCTTGGGGATTTCCTCAGGTTGGAAAATGGCCAACGATTATTTGGCTTTGGATTTTCCTTCACCACTAGCCTCTTTGACCACATGTTTGTTAGTTTTCATTGAATGAATTTCCTTTATATTTGAAGGATGAATCTCTTTTACCTAATTACTTTTTGGACAAGAATCCTTTAAATGTCATGTCTCTAGGAAGAGTTTAGTGACCTGAAGGCAGTGTTCTCATTTAATTGTTGGGACCATTTGAAAACATCACAATCCAAGATGATGATCTTGTCTCACAAACTTTACTTAGGTCCAATTCTACACAAATTTTATCATAGGTAGTAACAAATCCTTGATGCCTAGATTGTAAGTTTTAAACCTTTACAATGAAGCAATGCACACACAGATTCTTTATAAAACAAAAATGAAAACAATAGCATTTACAATATACACGAAAATTTATCTTGGAAACCCTTATAACCAGGTAAACCAATAAAATGTTTAGAGTTGCACCTCTAACTCTCATTGTATTAACTTCACCATTTACAATACAATATATATGATTTTGTGGCATCCAAAACCCTAATCCATTAACCCAGATTATATTCCTTAATCGAAATTATATTCCAACGGGCCGAAATATCGTTGAACAAAAACCGCCCAAAACCGACCAAAAACGACCCCAAAAATATAACACATACCCAACATAGACTAGAATCCAATTTCTAATTTTTGCATGATCTCGTCTTCCCAAAAGAATAGGAGCAAGTTTGTCAATTCCATCCATCAGGGTCAATGCCATCCATCTTTGCACCAAAACCACATCATTTCTCCAATATCTTCCTACAATCATCAAGGCTCTCAAATGTAAATTACTGAAATACATGTTGAATAAAACCTTATCATGTATTTCAAAGTCCATTTTTTGTCAATCCAATCCATCAAGGTTGTAGATGATGGATAAAGGAACTCATGCAATCCAATCTTTTATATGCATTAATATAATCCTTAATCTCCAATGGAATTCAAAACATTGACTTTTCTCAATTTTCTCACTTGAGGAGCCTTCCTTTCCAAAGGATGAGACTTTAGGGTAAATAACAACCTCTTTAAGGATCAAGGATTCAAGAATTGGGTAAGGAATGCCCATCGCTAGGGAGAGCCTTGCTACAATGGGCAATTATGAAGTAGTGGAGACTAGAGACTAGGGTAGACAAAGATGCCCTTCTAAAGACCACTTAGTATAGGCATCTTTGAGAGGCCTTTAGGGTATGCAAGAGCGACAAGGGCACAAATATTTGCAACAAGTGTGTTTTTCCTAGCCATGGATGACCAAGCAAAACACTAGCATATAAGTTTGAACCTATCGAAAAAGAGCCAAGCTTATAACAAGTGAGCCCTAGCTTGCACAAACCCAATTGGAGCAGCGAACCAACCCATTTACAAAGGAAAGACTCTAAAAGACTATGCAAGCCCTAGCTCGTGATTTTAAAGTGGTTGCTATAAAACCTTTGAGGCTTCTCCCCAAGGATAGTTTTTAATATACATCCCCAAGTATTACATGATAAATGAGGTGTCCTACTTATGCAAGAGAAATACACTTATAATTGCTCATTTATCTTGATAAATGCTATTGACTATTACTCATTTATCTTTCATAAGTTTTATGATTCAAACATTAGTTGTATACAAAATGTGGTTATTGAACGCTTCCATGAGACTTAAATAACTTTTCATGTCGATCCATAGTTGAATTTTGAATATATGTTGAAAGGGTGGGGGGAGGTGGATAAATTAATGACTAGGGAGGTCACATTCTCCATGCCCACTAAGTCCTACAAGGTTACCAACCACTATTGTCGTTGGTGATTAATACTACACTCCATCCAAAATCCAAGGGGGATTTGTGAATTGTTCAAAAAGGTACCAACGTCCTCACACAAAACACTTAACATGCCGAAGGGCAAGAGGAATTTTTTTCTCTAGAAAATATATATGTGAAACCTACTTGTTAATATTATAAAAAAAGCTCCTGAGGCAATAAGTGGGAGGGGGGTCATCTTCTACTCCAGAGGAAATCTAGAAATTGAGTTTGCCTGGGGGATTGCAACAACAACAAATAATGAAGCATATATTCAAAGCCTCTTCAAAGGACTCTTGTTTCTTAAATCTCAACAAGCAAAGCAAGCCATTGTAGTGGATCGATGCTCAGTTTAATAGTTATGCAACCCTTACTCGAATGGTGAGAAGAATCAAACAAAAGATTTTAAAGTTGGATAAAATCTATTTTTTCATGTGTTCCATCACCTTAACGAGCAAGCAAACCAACAAGCAGATCAAGTTGCATTGTTGAACCATGGGCAATGCACTAGAATTGGGGGAATAACTCATCACACCCCTCCTTCGGATTTGAAGGTTTCAAAGAGTTGATGGGCAAGGTAAAGTTTCACCTACCAATGACAATGGATTGATACAATGGACATCAATCATTACACCTTGTAGTGTGTGAATTAATTTATATTGGAGGAAATTCATGTGGACTATTAAATGTGGGTTGATTGTTCGAGAAGGAATTTAATATGAGAATTTCCGAAGAGTTCTTGACGGGGTCTCATTGGAGTTGTTCTTTGGTTTCAAGGCAGCCCAAACCCTGCAAGAGAGAAACTTCCCAGGCTCTGAGCTAGCCTCATTCTCTTCTTCGTTTTTGTTCGCTTAATTCACCCTTGTGACAGTGCTCATTCCATTCTAACACCACTTGGTTTTCTTGGCTTCGACCCTTGATTATCATCTCCTTTAGGGACTCTATGGTTAGCAGTGGCTCAACCATTTTACCTTGCACTCAAATCTTCTAGTCGCAATTGGGAATCGTTGTTAGGCCCTTTGGGATCATAATAGTTGGAGAAGGGATGCCACGTTGTGAGTGTAACAAATGTCTTGCATGTAAGTTGAAAGATTTGAAGAAGGGAGTGAAATATTGTTTGAAAGAGATGGGTGAGGCGCATTGTGGAGTTATCAATGCATGCCTTAGATGGGATCATTGGTATGCAAAGATAGAGAAGAAGCTTCAAGAGATGAACTTAACAAGAAACTCGTGTGCAAATGACACTACAAGGCATGTGGTTGACCTGAGAAATTGGAAAAAAGAGGTAGACTCATTCATAGGCGTCCAACTTCACAGGGATTCGAAGATTTCATTGAAGGTTGACTCAAAACAAATGGTTCAAAGGATGGCAGTTGATCTTGGAATTTCATATTCGATCTTGGTTCCTCTTGTTCTTTCTAATCGTTCTTGTGTATTGTCCTCCTATTGAACATCATTGGCTTCCGCCCAAGTTCTAGAGGAAGAAAGCAAAGTGTGGACCCCCTGGGAGCATGAGGAAAAGCTTAAGAAAAATCGTTGGTTTGAAGAGATTCAAAAGAAGCCATGAATTCAATCGCTTTTTTAATTTCCTTGTCTTAGCATGTTTTTTAGAATTATATATTCACTTCACCAGCGTGCTAGACAATGTAACTAGCTAGCTGTAGCAGGTGTTTTTTGAACTCTTGGTAATTATGGGTAGACAAGTTCGCTTGTAGCTTTTTTGTTTGAAAGTTAGAAACTTTATTACTGTTTTGTAACAGCTTCTTGGCATGGCCGGCCATAGCCCCCTTTTATTCTTTATATAGTCTTGACTCTTTATATATATATATATAATTCAAGTGTTGAACTTAACACTTCGTCTTAGAAAGAAACCTAGAATTAAATCAACTTACTACTTTAAATAAGCTTGAGAATCAAGATCTTGATGAAAGTTCAAGGGTGAATTGAAAATGTAACATTTGAGTGGTATTGAAAATCCAAAAGCTATCACTAAACAGAAATTAATTAGAACCAAAATTCAGGAACTAATAACCTGTTAACATTTTTGAGTGATTCTGATTTCTTCCATTCATTTGTTATGTAGGTTGGTCCATATCCCAATTATTTACAGTTAATAAATACTATGACACTCAGGAAGATATATTAAAATGACTAAAGTTTCACATCAAGCCTCCTAACCATCAAAGCTAGTCCAACCATGAGAATACCAAATTTATGACCAAAAATTAAAGCTTACCTTCAGATCAAGCTTTAAAAAGACAAACAAAACAAAACAAAAGCCTGAAACATGAATTAGCACATCCAAACTTGCCAGTTCTAATTACTCGAGATTATTTCTATTGCTAGGTTCCAGAGGGTCTACACCAAAGATACACTCCTAAGAAATATCAAACCTTGCAAACATCAATTAAATTTGCCACAATTGCCTTTGCCTTTGAAACTTGCCGGAGAGACAAGTACATTTCTTCCATATGCAAATTTCTCCTAATCAAAGTCCACCTATGTGACTAAGCTCAGGAGTTGGTGGCATAGAATGGGAACATGTTACAAGGCTGTGCGCCAATTATGTGAAGATGTTCTTTGAGAAAACACTTATTTTAAAGGTTTGAAAGAGAATCTTAAATTGCATATCCAAATGTTTTTTGTGGATATGAGTTTTCCAAAGCTTTCTAGTGTCATGGTTGATGTCATATCTATACTTTTATCTATTTTATGTCAAAAGCATTAAACAAAGTCTATTTGAAGCCACTGGCACAAGATTCATTGGCAAGGTCGATGGAGTATTAAACTGATGACATGACGCTGGGTGCAAGTCCTGGGATATTTCGATGGAATAGATATACTTCAGACCTGACACCTACGCTGAAGAAAGTCTAGTTGATGTAATGAACTTGATTAACAACACTGTTGGCATTCACAAAATCCCACAAACTAAAAATCATAATTGAGCTTAGTATAATCTGTCAACCAACTATTCAACATATAACATAAAAGCACTACCATCGAGCAAGCTCAGTGTCAATGAACTTATTATTATGTCACCAATGGAGATGTGCTGGCATATATTCTACTAAATCTCGAGTAGAATATAGCTAGTGAATGTCCCATAATAATAATAATAATAATAATTTTGCATTGCTTTCCAAACAATAACAGTGCATCTCTCTTAAGACTTCCATAAGAAAAATGCCCAAAAAATAATCATCTCCTTAAAATACCATATGAAAGGAATATAATGTGAAAAGAGATCAACGTAAAAGCAAATGATCCCACATAAAATGAAAGAAATTATAACAAAAACCCATCTGCAATGTACAAATGGAACTGAGTGTTTTACAAGTTATGAAAACTTTTCTAGATGGTTTTCAGGATACAATGATATACTACAGAAATCTTATACACAAAACCATCATTGAAGAAAATGGAACATGTCTAAAAATTACACAAGAGAAGTGAGTTTACAAACTGAAACGCTACAAGAAGTATTTTCCCAAGCATCTTCATGAAAGGTGAGCATTCATCATTTCCCGATACACCATGTCAATGAAATGTTCATTCTGCAAAGAGAAACAAAGATCACAAACTTCAGTAAGCACATCTAGCACTGTAGGATTTCAACCAAAGGTTAAAGA
>WSFP011477215.1:0-16768 GCA_009831015.1 Picea engelmannii
GTTTTCTTAAGAGAAACAAAGGACTCTGAGTTGAGCTATGAAAGTTGAGGCAGATTGACATAGTACAAATATTCGTTTGTTTGGAGCATATACTTGTTAGCGTTCAATGTTGAGGATGGAGGCATAGGAGGCAATATAAACCTGGAGATAGTGGAAGATGGGTATGACACATGAATGAAAAAAGGATTAACCATTGAAAGAGGAAACACAACGACCATTCATAGATAATCATGGAAAACAAAAAACAATGATTTTAAATACAGAGTAGGATAATACCTCTAGTTCTAGATGTTGTGAGTTGCTATGAATAGATGGAGGAATTAGAGGACTGGACTCTAGAAGCCATCGTTGCAAATTTGCAGGAACGCCTTCTCTTTAACTTGATATTTCATGGTAGGGTTTGTGTTTTACTTAGTTAGTATTAGGGCACAACTATGGAAAGGAGCAAAGCCAGGGTTGAACACTAAGCACTAGTAGATTTACAAAGTAAAGATGGAAAGGCTCCAACGATGAGTAGTAGTAAAATCACAAATCGTAGTTGCAGAGCAAAGTTGGAGGCTGGAGAAGAGAAGACCCAGGCTCCAACTTTGGAATTTCAGAATGCATTGTAGTCTGTACGTGGGCTACACACCTTCAATGTTCATTTACTCTCTCATCTAATCCTGTCTAGGTTCCATCAACCATAATGCCACAATGCTTCCCCTGTCGAGTGCCTTGAAGGTTGAAGGTGAACCCACTTATTATAGCTAGTAGCTTAGGCCCTATCTAAGCATGTAACTTGTAAGTACCTACTATAGATTTTGATGGGTATCCTACGCAGTTAAATGTCAATTTGACATGTTTGGTATTTTGATGTATGTCAGTATTGACGTGTGGATTTCATATCCACGTGTCAAATATGAGTTGAAATAAAAAATACATCCTGTGGGACGTCAAATTCCAGGCATGTACGAATGCTTGTGCCCCAACTTTGATTCAACATACACTTCAAAGGATCCAACTATCTCAAATGAAGAACCCGCCATTTGTTGTAGATAAAGGAGGGGAAAAGGTCGAGCTCTCTATGAACTTGCTCACTCCGGCTCAAAAGGTTGATATCGTTGACTGAAATTCACTCCAACGTAGGGAGAAAGTGCAAAAAATCCATAAAAACAAGGGGAGGCAGGGTTGCACTCATTGGAAAAGATCTAAAAATTTCACAAAATGCAAGCATGCATAGTCGAGCCATAGTTGGAAAATTCATGGGTAAGAGAATGACATTCAATAGTGTTATTGCTTGGATGGAAAATGAATGGCGACCGTCTCTCGACTACACTCCAATATGCCATCTTCTATCCATAGGTTAGTCTAAGGCCGACAAAGAGAGTATTTTTGCGGGATAGTGGTACTAGGATCACCACTTTTTTTGCTCCAAGACATGGAATCCCCTCTTCGACGCCAAAGAGGAGAATTTATCGATCTGGATCAAACTACCCAACCTCCCATTGAATTATGGTTGGATGAGGGACTTAGAGCCATCAATGAAGTCTTCTGCAACTTCATCACTGTAGACAAAAGATATAAATCCTCTAATTACCACTTTGTAGCTCAAATGCTGGTGGATATTGAGCCCTGACATGGTCTCTTCGAATCCATGGATATTTTATTAGGGGAAAAAACTTATACGCAACAATTGGACTATGTGCATTTGTCATTTTGTTGCTCATGTTGTCACTGAATCAAACACTTGCATGTAGACTACACTTTGAGCTTTCGAAAGTCTGGGTCATCTAGTGATCGTGTCGCTTCGATACCACCTCAACACAAGACAAATACTGTTAATAAGGTTATCTTTCCTATTCCCCCCTCCTTCAGAGAATAGTGGTGATGTTCTCAGTGCGATGTCGATGTTGGTTCAAAATGAAATCTCCCCAACTATGCAAGAGGATCATTTCACAAACAAATCAGTCATGACACAGCCAGGACTGGATATTGCTTCAGGTTTGGACAAGTTAACGAGAGATATGGAACTTTTTGAAGGTCAACTAATCAATATGGAAGCTATTTGGGCCTTGACAACACAAAATATTCATGACGTTGGTAAGTCAACTCATTCAAATCCTCCTTTCTCGCCTCTCAATTCTTCATTCCCTCTCAATGGTTTGAATGATATGGTTGGGGTGGGCTCCATGTCTCTCCCTTTCAATGTGGCCATCCCCCTGACAACTCCTGAGAATTTGAATGTCAATATTAATCTTGTCTCCTCTCCCCGCATTAACATCCCAGTGCCCACAACTCCTCTTGTAGGGCTTGTCAAAAATATATTGGAGACATTATCCCACTCATCGGGGAGGGAGACGTATCACTGTCTCCTAGGGTAAATCTCACTAATTCATATTCCATTGCTTCTGGTCTATTTATAGAAATTTTCAACCTTGAGCTAAATCGACATATAAAAATTCCCAATTCTTATAGCCCATATTTTGGAAATGAGGCATTCTGTGAAAAAACAAGAAACGAAGAAGACGATACATAAAATGAAGTAGACAGATGAGGAATCAGAATGTGCAGAGCACCATTGTATTATATGATAGGCTAAACTTATAAAGAGGAAAATAAAACAACCAAATCAAGAAGACATGAACAAATCCTAACCACTGGTACAATAAGCCAGAACAGTTGGCAGTGTACAGTCACACGTTGTTGAGGTTACAACTAACACTCCCTCTTAAACTCAATAGTTACAAACATCAGCACTGATAATTCCCAAGTGTTGTCTTTGAAAATAAAAAATGGTTTTTCCCAATGGATTTGTAAATATGTCTGTGAGTTGATCTCCTGAACCACAAAATTGAAGCACAATTTCACCATTATTGACTAGATCGCATATGAAGTGATAGCGAGTGTCAATGTGCTTGCTTTTCTTATGAAAAACATGGTTTTTTGATAAAGCAATTGCTAAAGTATTATCATAGAAGATAGGAGTTGGCTCCTTTTCTGTATGTGACATGTCAGTCAATAGTCTTCACAACCACACAACTTGACAGGAATATGAGGTAGCAGCGGCATACTCGGCCTCTATAGAAGATATTGAGACAATGGGTTGCTTCTTTGATGCCCAAGAAATCAGATTCATGCCCAGGTGAAAAACATACCCTGCGGTGCTTTTCCGGTCATCTAGGTTGCCTGCAAAATCACTGTCAATGTAACCAGAAATATGTTTATCTTCATATTGAGTCTACCATAAACCAAAATTGAGAGTGTCAACACCATATCTCAGAATCCTTTTCGCCATCTTCCAGTCAGAATCTTTGGGAGATTCCATGAACCTTGAAACAAAGCTGGTTGACTACATAATATTCGGCCTAGTCGCTGTAAGATACAACAAGCTGCCTACTAAGCTTTTGTATAAGGTAGAATCCATTGTAGGGCCTTCATCTTGCTTGCTCAATTTTGTGCCTAGGGGTATAGGATTTTCTGCTGGATTGCAGTCTTCCATGCTGAATATTTTGATGATGTTTGATGCATACTTTTGCTGACAAACAAAAATCCCTTTGGTTGTTTGGTCAACCTCAATCCCCAAAAAATATTTCATTATGCCAAGATTTGTCATCTCAAACTCAGATTCCATGGCATGTTTAAAACTGGTCAACTCAAGATTTCCAGTATATATCATGTCATCAACATATATACAGAAAATCAGAAATTTATCTTGGTAATATGTTTTGGTGTATAGAGTTGGATCATTTTGGCTTCTGCTGAAACCACTCTTGATCAGGTAGGTATCAATTATGTTGTACCAAGCTATTGGAGCTTGATTTAAGCCATACAGGGCTTTCTTCAACCGATACACTTTGGTTGGTTGCTCTTTGACTTCAAATCCAGGTGGTTGATCCACATATACCTCTTCTTCTAAGACACCATTCAAGAAAGATGACTTGAAATCCATCTGGTACTTGCCATTTCTGTTGCACTACTATGGCTAAGAGAGTCCTTACAATGTCCAACCTTTCTACTGGAGAAAAAATTTCACCATAATCAATGCCTAGTTGCTGTGAGAATCCTTTGGCAACAAGTCTTGCTTTGCATTTTTCAATTTGCCCCTTTTCATTTAGTTTAGCCTTGTAAACCCACTTGACACCAATACTTGTCTTATGTTTGGGCAGATCAACAAGATACCATGTCTTGTTCTTCTCAATAGAGTGAATCTCTTGGTTCATGGCTTGAACCCAATGTGGCTCTTTAGCTGCCTCTTTAAAAGATGTAGGTTGACATGACATTAATGAAAAAAGATTGTGATGATTAATATCATCCAACCACTGATGGATTTCTCTCAAGATTCGAGTTCGTTGATTTTGAATTTCAGAGGATGAATTTATGCTTGAATAAGAGCTATCCTGAGAAATTTCAGGATGTCCTTGTATCTGCAATCTTGGAAGGACGGGCTGATGTGTTTGTTGTCCTGAATTTTCTGTGTTTAGGAAGTGGAAACAATGGATTTTAATTGTCCATAGGGCGATTTTTAGACTCACTCCAGAACTGATTTTCAAGAAATTTGACATCTCTGCTGAGAAGGAGTTTCTTTGAAATCAAATTGTAGAGTCTGTAGGCTTTGAATGTCTCATTGTAGCCAACAAAAATGAATTTCTCACTTCAATCATCAAGTTTCTTCCTCAAATAGGAAGGTATGTGAGCGAATGCAATGCATCCAAAGGTCCTTATATGAGCAACATTCAGTTTTTTCCCACTCCATGCTTCTTGAGGGACCTTCATCTTGACACTAGTGGTTGGGGATCTATTTAGGAGATAAACTGAACATGCTACAACTTCAACCTAGAATAAATTTGACATACATTTCTCTCTGATAAGGCTCCTTGCCATGTTCATTATAGTTTGGTTTTTCCTCTCAGCCACTCCATTTTGCTATGGAATATACTTGGATGTGGTTTGCATGATTATTCCTTATGATTTGCAGAAATTTGAAAATTATTTTGAACAATATTCTCCTCCTCCATCAGACCTGAGTACCTTCACATATTTCCCACTCTGTTTTTCAACTTCAGCCTTGAACTCCTTGAACTTTGCAAAGGTTTCAGACTTGTGTCTGAGGAAATAGATCCATATTTTCATGCTAAAATCATCAATAAACGTTAGAAAATAAAAGCTACGACATATTGATTTTGTTTGCATTGGTCCACATAGGTTAGTGTGAACCAGCTCTAAGTGTTGTTTAGCTTGAGTGGAGGACTGTGGAAAGCTTTCTCTCTTATGTTTTCCAAGAATGCAAGACTCACATGGGGGATTTTTCTCTTTGAAGATAGGTAGACCTTTGATCATGGAGTGCTTCTGCAAGAGGCTTAGACTCTGAAAGGGTATATGTCCAAATCTTGCATGCCAAATCATAGTTTCATGGGGGGTGGATGCACTTTGTGCATAAGATTGGGTCAGGTTTGCAGCTCTAAGAGTCAGGGGAAACATTCTATTCCTAGTCATGTGGATTTTATAAATCAATTTTCTGCTGGGAGGTTTTTCATATATCCTACATGATGCTCTTTCAAAAAGTACCTTATAGCCATGTTCAACTAGTTGTCCTACACTTAACATATTATTTTTCAAATCTGGAACGTGATAGACATGATGTATGTCTTTCTTTACATTTTAGTGAGAATATGAACAATTCATTTGCCTTGAAATTTGACTAAAGAGTCATCTCCAAGTGTAATATCAGATGAAATAGAAGAATCAATGAAAGAAAGTAAATCTTTGTTACCTATCATGTGATGGTTGCATCCTTTTTCCAACAACTAGAGGTCCTTGTGTTGTTCTTCAGTTTTATAACATGAGAGAAAAATCCCATCAGAGGTGTCTCCTTCGTGATTTGAGACAAGTGCTCTTCCTGAGTGCTGATATGCTTGCTTCTTCATGCATTCAGATTCATAATTCCCATACTTTTTGCAGTAATAACATTGTATGCTCTCTTTGTCATTGGATCCCCTCCCTTTGCCTCTTTGAGGCTGAAAATTTTGATTCTGATTTTGATGTGTTTGAGCTTCACCTGAGTGATGATGGCTTGGATTTCTCCCTCTTCCTCTGTAACCTCTAACTCTACCTATGCCTCTCCCTCTACTGAAGGAGAATTGAGTCTTGAAGGCATTGGCTATTGACTCATCTTATAGATATAGTCTAGTCTCATGTGACAACATAAAACCCATTAGTACATTTGTTGAAAAATTTGATAGATCCTTGGATTGAAGGATGGCTGTAACAACCATCTCAAATTTCTTTGGAAGAATTTTGAGGACTTTCTCAACAATCATTTGATCATGGATGGCTTCATGTTACGAGGAAAATATCTCTATGGCTAGGGGTAAACCACAACAGACGGAAACGACTGCAGAAATTAAATCTATTCTCAAGTATGCTATATAAACAAATATGCTAGCAAGACAAGATAAAAGGCCTACCTCATCCAGATGTTCGATGAAGTCCACCGTTAAGAACTTGAACCAAAGCAATATACCTGCAACTAGTCCTCAACAACCAAGCAAAGCAAGCATATGGTGATAATATATGATGTTAGCACATTCAATAGCATAGTCCATTAATATACATAACAAATACGTCCATGGAATAATAATTCAAATATTTGCAAGATATCAATTGGACGAGAAAATAGTATTTCTATTAATATATGATCAACATAAGTGAAAAAGGTTACAGACTTTTGTGTCGGCACGATTCGGAACCGAGAAGCTAAGTTCCTTCTAGCTGGGCCTCCACCACTTCAATCCTCCACCAAAGGAAAGCTCATAGAAGAGAGACAATGAAGTTCTCAATCAATAAGGGAAGATCTTGGGGGTTGAACACTGTGTTCAGACTTAAAGGAAAAAGGTATGCAAACTCAATATTAAGTGAATAATTTCTCCAGATTAACTTTGCTCTCAAAGTTGAATTATTTCTCCTCTTTTCCATAGCTCAGAATTGGCCCATTAATAGCCTTCAAATGGAACTAAAGGGTTGAATCAGAACATTTCCAGTATATGGAAGGCCAAGGATCAATGATCTCTTGTCATAACATGGAAACCCGACACCATTTTTCATTTCTGGGCACAAATCCCGATGTACGTGGGCTGTAGTGGTGCAACCTGCGTATACGCATGATGTATAGTAGGCAAGGTGCGTATATGTGGAAAAAATGTATTTTTAGCTTTGGGGTTTTCAAAAAGGGATGAAAATTATACATAGGGAAATGGAAAAAGGTCCTCTGTGCAAGATTGCATAGGGTTGTTGGATTACTGATGTAACACCCCAAGGCCGAGCCCCTGCTGAATTGTAATTATGTTTATAGGTTGGTGAGCCGAGTGGTTATAAGCTGAGAGACTTATGTGTTTACTAGGCTGGTGAGCCAGATGCTAAGGTAATGAGTCTGATTTTGTATATGTGAACATTCGCATCATTAATAAAATTACAATGATGCATGTAGACTGACCGCAAAGAAGAGTTATGGGGGAATAAGCTCTACTTGGTAGGGTAAGGGAAGGGGGCTAAGTGTCTAGGCCTAGGGGCTAAGCTAGAGGGCTTACCTCTAAGGGAATAATATTTTATTATTATTTCCCAAAAGTTATGGTTGACATAAGCGGTGTTGTCCTAAGTTCCTGGGAGAAAGGGGAAGGAGTGCTAAGTGGAACTCATGCGGCTTCAAGAAGACATGTGTCAACCTAGGCGCATGCAGTTTATAGCTGGGAAAGCTAGCTCGTTGGGGGTTCACTTCCCATTCTGGTGTTGTTCCCATCCTTGCATCTAGACTAGTTTTGGAGTTTTTCCTCACGACCCTTATGATTCTCTGGAAGTTTGTCACCTTCCTGATTGACCAGGGATTCATGCATTGAACCAATTCTCCTTCATCATCGCCTCTATATCTAGCACACACCTTCGAAATCCTGCAGTTGTACTTGAGTTATCTCGTGTGTCTCATGTGAAGCTCAACGCAATTGTATTCTCCTGTGCTATGTTGTGTCTTAGCGTTTGGTTGTTGCCATTTTCGGTGTCCATACCCGTTTGTTGTTGCTATCATCACCCGTGTGTAGCTGAATGTTGTTGCTTGTTGCTTAGGAACTGAATTGAAGAAACAGGTTGTCGGGCCTATGAGCAACTCTCCCAGGTGAGAGAGTTTGTTGGGAAGTGAGTTCTCCTGGAAGGGAGTCCCGTAGCAACTACAGTACTCTGAGAATTCTGGTCCAGCCTGTCGTTGAAGCCCAAGGCATGGGAGGTGTAGTAGCCGATGGGATTGTATTAATGAAGGTGTACCCTCCTGGGGTGTAGCAAGTGTGTGGGGAATGAGGTTCTGTGGGTTGTGGGCATAAGTGGATCCTGGGATAAAAGATCCTTCCTATTATTTTGTACAACTCCCTTGTTGTCCTTGCCAAGCCTAGAATTCCCTTGCCTGGTGGAGTTTAGTACCAGCTTGGGGGTGACCCACTGCTGAGCGTGATTAATAGCGTGGTCTAAGGCTGGGAGGTTCATGGAAGGTCTACACGCAGTTAGTGGTCATCTATTAAAAGATAAGTACCAATTATGTGTTTGTTGTATGCTGTGTATTTGTATTTGCATTATAATTAATGATTAATGCCTATATATATATATATGTATGTTGCATGTATG
The DNA here is from genome assembly GCA_009831015.1 of Picea engelmannii. Classification (NCBI taxonomy): domain Eukaryota; kingdom Viridiplantae; phylum Streptophyta; class Pinopsida; order Pinales; family Pinaceae; genus Picea; species Picea engelmannii. Next base: position 8,641 of record WSFP011477215.1, read on the forward strand.
TGTTAAATATATGATTGTTATATTTACCACTCCATTGCTTAATCTGAAGGTCACGATTCAATATTCTATCGAGATGAATGGCTGAACGAGATTTCGACGTTTTTGCCTCTCGGCTGTTCGAGACTCACAACATGTCAATTTCCCGAAGACGACATCGTCGAGTGACGTAATTGCTTGTGTCATACGATGACATGTCACGTGCTGATAACTTCCAGGTGTCAATCATATTTGTGGTTTACACGTACCAGAAATGCTGATTCAGCCTGACACGTGTCCTTCTCTGACTGTTCCACATGTCATATATGATGTGCTCTGCTAATGTGGTCTGTCAATGTGTCTTTCTTCCTCGACGACTGTAGATCTCTTCCACTTGTCTCTTCCGTAATTGATGGTCACGATCTTATCATGATTTCTCATTTCGTGAGTTTGGAGGATTGTTCACCTCCAATCTCCCGGTGCCTGATTCTCCGATGACCGTGGATCTCCGCCACCTGTCATTCCTGAATCTAATGGTCCTCATCTTATCGTGATTTCAAAATATAGAGCACCCCTCTCTTTGACTTCCCAGTCAGTGAAGTGCTGAACCAATGCCATGTGTCCTTTGGCTCAACGACCAGGATTCGCTCTCGATCTAATGGTCTGGATCGTTTCGCTATTTTGGAGTGTTTAACTAACTCCTGGGCTTATCCTCCTCGCAGCTCCACTAGATCCGACGAATGGCGGGTATTTCGGCTAATGAATCTCAACCTTTTAGCCTCTTATCTATCCTTCCACTTTGAGAGGATCCGATGGCTGTTGGGAATTCTAACTCTGATCGGACAGCTGCTAAGCCTTCTCGCCTTTTCTGTGCATTGTTCAACTTCTCATCATTTTCCTATGCAATGGTCGACTGCGTTCTACAATGCGCTTCTTCCATCTGAGATTTGATCCGTATTCGCTAACCCTCCTGAGATTTTATCATAAGATTGTTGATCCTATCGTGATCAACAATAGAGAAGAAATACTTATGTACTTCCGAGCTTTGACCTCCATACAGTTCATTCTTCCTCCTGAGATTGCACTATTGATTACTGCACTTGCTATCTTCTTGGTGACTGATATATTGTTGACATCAATGACAATGTCATTTGTCATTTAACAACAGATCATCACTTTAACTATTGACATCAATGACAATCTCAGTTGTGGTTATTCATCATTAACAATAGATCATCACATCGACTGTTGACATCAATGACAATATTTCCAGCAATCTCCCCCTTTGTCATTGAGGTCAACCCATTGACTTCATATACAAAAACTCCCCCTATGTTGATGCTTTCCTTTTATGAAGTTTTACTTTATATGAAGTTTTTCTCTCCCCCTTTGACATCAATGGCAAATGGTTTCATCTATTTTCTTATGATTTGTCTATATAAGTACTTCTCTGACCACTGGTAACTCCTCCTACATGTTACTGACCAGACTAAACTTGGGTAAATATTCCTACAGACATGTTCTGCCTGTAATAGTTGAATGTCTCCTCCTGTCAATTTGCTTCTCCTCTGCTTCTGACTATTCTCCTTCTTTTATTTCTGAAAAGGTAGCTCTTGCTGACAGTCCCTCTCTTCTTGTTTTCTCTACAGGATGTCATGTACATCAGAACACTGCTGTTGTGGATACTGCCGTCTTCCTGAACACAACGCAATTGTTGCTCATTTTATATCAAAACGACCCTTGAATCTATTCATTGATTCTTATTGGTCTCTAACTAATATACCAATTTGTTTTTGTATCTTCCACCTTGACATCTGCACTCTCATCATCATGGTTGTTTACTAAAAGTAGATTGTGGTGCCTTTTTAATTAATCAATCTTAATTACTGTTTGTTTAGTGGATCGAACCTCTTCAGGTAACTTTAACCATAATCACTGATTATTATCTTCAATGTAAGGGATTTTCGTAAATTGATCACATATGGATCAATTTCATCCTTTAAACTTCAAGCTCGAATTTCTGTTTATTTTTCACAGAAACTGAATTTCTGTAGAGGCGCTTCCTTTAGACTTTTACATGCGACCACAGGCGTATCAACTTTAGCAACTTATTATATTCTTCCTTTTTAAATCTCTTACCATATGATCAATGATGGTGACCGAATGCTGAGCCAAAACGAGTGCTTGAGCGCTTTACCAAATCAATGATCACGATTCATTCTTCTGAAAAGATCAAATGCTAAAGGGGTTTCGACACTTTGCTTTACAGGTTTTCGTGACTTCTAATTACGATATCGCCGATACGATCGGAAGATTCACGTTTATTCCATGGAGACATATCAATGGTTAGATTTCATTCTTTTACTGCTAAAACCGACGAATGTGACTTAATCATGCGTTGAGATGGATGGTTGTCGTAATTTCGACACTTTGCCCTTGCTGACGTGGTGTGACGTATTCCCTTCTCGAATCAAGAGTCGAGATCTCGTCATGATCCAATGGTCGAGATCAATTCCCAGATTTCGCATTTCGCCATCCCTGTGATGAAGGGTCTCGACTCTTCATGTCGTGATCATCGAAACGGAGCTTATCTGGGCTAGCTCCTTCCCCTCACATGACTACCGACGGTGATCATGGCCTACGCCAAAAGGTGTTTCACATTTCACATTTCGGGAGTTGGAAGGTTAGCATTTCCTTCCTTTGACTTTCCAGTCAGCGAAATGCCAATCACTCGCCATGTGTCCTCTACATCCAGCGGTCCATAACATACCTCGATCCGACGACCCAGATCATTTCGGGATATCGCAACACGATCCGACCACTGACGGTTATCATATTTTAATCCGACGACTGACGGGTATTTCGCATAGTTGAATTCTCGATTATGATATTGTCGATTAAGATCGGACGGCTCACCTATATTGCATGGATATAGATCAACGGTCATATATGATTGTTATATTTACCACTCCATTGCTTAATCCGATAGTCACGATTCAATCTTCTTTCGAGATGAATGGTTGAACGAGATTTCGGCGTTTTTGCCTCTCGGTTGTTCAAGACTCACAACATGTCAATTCCCTGAAGACGACATCGTCGAGTGACATAACTACTTGCATCATACAATGACATGTCACGTGATGATAGTTGTCAGGTGTCAATCATATTTGTGGTTTACACGTACCAAAAACGATGATTCAGCCTAACACGTGTCCTTCTCTGACCATTCCACATGTCATATATGATGTGCTCTGCTGACGTGGTCTGTCAATGTGTCTTGCTTCCTCGACGACCGTAGATCTCTGCCACTTGTCTCTTCCGTAATCGACGGTCATGATCTTAGCGTGATTTCTCATTTCGTGAGTTTGGAGGACTGTTCACCTCCAATCTCCCGGTGCCTGATTCTCCGACGACCGTGGATCTTCGCCACCTGTCGTTACTGAATCTAACGGTCCTCATCTTATCATGATTTCAAAATATAGAGCACCCCTCTCTTTGACTTTCCAGTTAGCAAAGTGCTGAACCAACGCCATGTGTCCTCTGGCTCAACGGCCAGGATTCTCTCTCGATCCAATGGTTTGGATCGTTTCGCTATTTTGGAGTATTTAACTAACTACTGGGCTTATCCTCCTCGCAGCTCCACTGGATCCGACGACTGGCGGGTATTTCGGCTAATCCATCTCAACCTTTTAGCCACTTATCTATCCTTCCACTTTGAGAGGATCTGACGGCTGTCGGGAATTCTAACTCTGATTGGACGGCTGCTAAGCCTTCTCACCTTTTCTGTGCATTGTTCAACTTCTCATCCTTTTCCTGTGCAATGATCGACTGTGTTTTGCAATGCACTTCTTCCATCTGAGATTTGATCCTTATTCGCTAACCCTCCTGAGATTTTATCATATGATTGTTGATCCTATCGTGATCAACAATAGATAAGAAATACTTCTGTACTTCTGAGCTTTGATCTCCATACAGTTCATTCTTCCTCCTGAACTTGCACTATTGATTACTGCACTTGCTATCTTCTTGCTGACTGATATATTGTTGACATCAATGACAATGTCATCTGTCATTTAACAACAAATCATCACTTCAAATGTTGACATCAATGACAATCTCAGCTGTGGTTATTCATCATTAACAATAGATCATCACATCAACTGTTGACATCAATGACAATATTTCCAACAACTAGTTGGTGACAAATTCAAAATATAAATTGAGCATGCCACTGCTTCACCCTAGTATTCGTTTGACAAATTTTTGGCCTTCATCATACTTTTGGCTATATTCATTATTGTATTATTCTTCCTTTCAACTACTCCATTCTGTTGTGGAGTGTATCTTGTGGTAAATTGTCTCTTGATCCCATCCTGCCTGCAATATGCTGCAAATTCTTTGAAATCATACTCACCTCCTCGATGTGATTTGAGTACTTTGATGTACTTCCCACTCAGTCTCTCTGTCATAGATTTAAATTCTCTTAATTTTTCAAATGTCTCTGATTTGTGCTTGAGAAAATACACCCAAGCTTTCATCCCTAAATCATCAATGAATGTTAGAAAATAAAATCTGTCTCCTATTGACTGAGTTTGCATTGGACCACAAAGGTCTGTATGCACCAACTCGAGGTGTTCTTTTGCTCTGTAGGAAGCATCGAGAAAACTATCCCTTTGGTGTTTGGCCAAAATACAACTCTCACAAGACTTTTTCTATTCATTTATAATGGGAAAACCTTTGACCATAGACTTCTTCTGTAAAAGACTGAGACTACTAAATGGTAAATGACCATACAATGGGAAAACCTTTGACCATAGACTTCTTCTGTAAAAGACTGAGACTACTAAATGGTAAATGACCATATCTAGGATGACACAACCAAGTCTCATCTAAGCTTGATACACTTTGGGCCTATGACTGTGACAAATTTAGATTTCTCAATATCAGAGAAAACATTCTATTTTCGATCATTTGTATTGTTGCTATGATTTTCTTACTGGGTAGTTTGTCCAAGATTGTACACTTGGAACCTTAAAAAATGACCTTATAACCATGTTCATTCATCTGGCCTATACTCATCAGATTATGTCTAAGACCAGGTACATAATAAACATCAAATATATCATTCTTTTGATCTTGCTTGGTCAATACAAAAACTAAACCCTTGCCTAAAACTTTATTTTGATAATCATCTCCCAATTTAATTTGAGATGTGTCAGAGCTATCTAAACTAGAAAAAAATTCTTTGTTACATGTCATATGATCGTTGCAGCCACTATCCAACAACCAGAGATCATGGATATTGCTTGCTTTTTCTGTGACTTGGCATGAAAAGAACATTGATTCAAATGCTCCTTCTTTAGTGTTGGTAACATTTGCTCCGCCTCTATTCATATATGTTTGCTTCTTTCTACATTCACTTTCGTAGTGACCAAATTTCTTGCAATAATAGCACTAGATCCTTGATTTGTTAGTCCACCTTGATTGATTGAAATTTCTACTTCTCCCCCTTTGATTCTGAGAGTATCTTTGTGGTTGTTTTGACTATTCACTCTAGTCTAAATATTCTGAAGTTGACCTCTCTTCTGTTTGAGAGCGTCCTCTGCCTCTGCTTCTATTCCCTCGACCTCTACCTCTGTTTATGGAGGCCTGAGACTAAAATGCGTTCTCTAAAGATTCAGTATTTCGACTGAACCTATTCTCATGAGTTAATAGAGATCCCATCAGTTCTTCAAATGTCAGTGTTGAGAGGTCTTTCAACTCTTCAATGGCAACCAAAACCATATTAAACTTATCAGTAAGGTTTCAGAGTACCTTCTCAACGACCTTTTGATCTTGAATGTCTTCTCCATGGGTGCGCAAATAATTGACAATGCTAGTGACATGGGCCATAAAATGATCCACAGAATCTGAATCCTTCATCTGAAGAGTCTCAAACCTCTTCCTATGTGTTTGCAACTTTGCATTTTTGACTTTATATTTGCCCTGATAGGTGGTTTCAAGAGTATCCCATGCTTGTTTGGCATGATTTGTTGTTGCTACTTTGGGGAAAATATATTCATCTAACCCTTGTTGAATGAGCCCTAGGGATTTGCTGTCATTTTTCCTTAGTTCTCCGACAAATTTTTTTTGTGCATTTGTCATTGCTTGTAGATCGACCAGATTTGATTCTTTGAACCCGTTAACTACTGCTTCCCAACAATTTTCAGATTGGAGTAAATTTTTCATTTTGATATACCATACATCATAATTCTTCCCTGTTAAAATCGGTCCTCGTGACAGTTCCAGAGTGCTGCTAGACACCATGGATCTACTATTGGCAGTGGGCTCCCCCTTTCTGATTTAGGTCTCGAATTTATCTTGCTTAAAAACCCGACCAAAAACTTTTGTTTTTGTCGAAACAGGCTCGTACCTTGCCTTAGAAGCGAAGGCCACCAAACCCAAAACTTTTCTGCACGTAAGTCTCAACCTGGTGGCGCCCTATACACTCACTAAGCTCCAAAAAATCCAAAATTTTGAAAATTTTCTTCCTTAGATTTCTACACCAGCGATGCCTTCAGCACTCATCTTGGAAGAGTCTTAATCTTGTTATTCTCCTATCTTGAAAGAGTCTTAATCATGTTATAATACCATGTTCAAGTTCAAGCATAAGCAAGCATTTGAAAATAAAGCATACACACACAAATATTCATATGAAAAACTAGATATTTCTCTATTCTCCATATTCATATGAAAAACTAAAATGCAAATACATAAAACTAGATATTTCTCTATTCTCCATATTCACATAAAAAACTAAAATGCAAATACATAAAACTAGATATTTTTCTAAAACACTCCATCTTCTCACCAACATAATAAAAACATATCTATCCATCTTATCTAGTGCATTTGTGATGCCTATGAACTATCAACTTAGTCAAGCAAGTGGGAGAAATTACTCCATTTAACACCCTAAACAGTTTTTTTTGTGAGTTGAGCCAGTTGAGCCTGGCAGCGCCACATGCTTTTTGAGCATCCACCACCATTGTAATCAGCATGTTCAACAATCATCTGCCGCTTTCTCTTCTGCTCTGGTCGATGTGGGCGCCCGCATGTCTCCCATTGCCATCCGCGTTTAGTTATTTTGATTTCAGTCTCCATATCTGATCGCACCTGACAAACAGCTATAATGTTTGCCCATCCACAACGGCGACAGCAGTAATAGTAAATGTACACCAGTAAATGTACACCGGTGGTGTGTGTGCCATTACAGATCAACAACCATAGTAAATGTACACGCGCCATTACAAATCAACAACCATAGTAAATGTTTGCTAGAGAGACGTGGCATTACACTAGAGTTGTGTTCATAGTTCGTTATATATTCGATACAGATGTCTAGTGTCTACTACGAAGAAGATTAGGAAATATTTGTAGGAAGATGAATAACCAGAACGGCACCAGGAAGAAGCTTCATTTTCTGGTCTTTCCATGGCTGGCGCAGGGCCACATAAATCCATTCTTAGAGCTTTCCAAGGCTCTGGCCATCCACAGCCACACGGTCTCCTTCCTCTCAACACCCGTTAACATTTCGAGAATCCGGCCGTCGTTAAAGCTTCAATGCTGGCCGGGCCGGATCGATCTGCTGGAACTGCCGTTACCCCCCACGGAGGGCCTGACTCCGGGCGCGGAATGCACAGCCGACATCCCGCCAGAAATGGCGACTCCGCTGAAGAAAGCCGTAGACGGCATGGAGAAGCCGTTCCGAAACCTGCTTGGGCAGCTCTCGCCGGATTACATCGTCCACGACTTCGTGCAGCCTTGGGCGCAGAGCGTCGCTGCGGAAATGGGCGTACCGGCCGTCCATTTCTCGGTCTTTTCTCCGGTCAGCTGCTGTTATGTTTCCCACCCTTCCAGATTATGCAATCCGGAAATAACCGCTGAGGAGCTGGCAAAGCCACCCCTCGGATTCCCGTCTTCGGCGATCTCGTTCAGGCTGTACGAAGCGCGGGGGATATTATTTATATATAGAGAAATACCTGGGCACGTTAGTCCAATCAGTCGGATTACTAGATGCCTGGAAGGATGCGTGGCGGTGGCTGTAAAATCCTGCTTCGAAGGCGAAGATAAATATATTCGTTACTTTCAGGACGCCATCGGGGTCCCCGTT
>WSFP011477216.1:0-16768 GCA_009831015.1 Picea engelmannii
AGGAAGGACCAAGGGGGAGCCCATGTCAATTCGTGCCTTGGCACAGGTGTCATTGAACCTGAACCGTTAGATCCACGAGATACAAAAATCTCAACCGTCCTTCGGAGGAGGCCGATCAAAATGGTTGTGGATACTGGGAAAGGCTTGACTCTGAAGGATCACTCTGAAACTTAGATTTGGACCATTGATCGAGGAGAGACCATGATGAGTGTCATTTGTTGATTTAACACACACCCTATTGCTCCCTTTGATGATATATAACAAGGGAACTGACATCAGAAAGATGAAGGAGCTAGCCTAGTGGTTGGCATGCCACAAGTAAGACATGTGTCATCACCTAAATAGATAAGATGAGTACATCCATGATGATGTGTACACCAAATCAAGTACACCTGGAGGTCCACATGTTGAGCAATGATTATGCCTTGTGTCGTGGTATTTTTTCATAGCGAGGGGATGGTCATGACATGATATGAGTGCTATGCATCTCTCCAACATGTCTTGGGGGTGACAGGTGTCTCTCTAGGAATGGCCCAAGACCCGGGGTCATATGATAAGGGGCCTAGGAAACCTAATGAATCTGCACCAAAATCCTTTCTGTCGGATCTCCGTGAAGAGATCTTGACCTTCCATTGCCAGGTTCCCTTCAGAGTGAATCACAGTGATACACTTTGATGGAGGAGATTTGAGATGAAACCTTGACTATTGATCCATCAATATCAGAGGAGCTATGAGAAGAATATATAACTATAGATGCATCGAGATAGGAGGAGATCCGAGAGGAGATTTGGGCCATCCATTGTGAAGCTTTATTCAGAGTGGAATTTCTCGGATACACTCTGCCAGGGAATCTTTGAGATGCAACCTAGACCATTGATCTGATAAGGATTGGGAAATCCAAAATATGATCTAGACCATAAATATTTAGTTGAAGGCCTAAGGGGTTGACGTGGATGGTGCCATGTGTTGAGCACAGATGGTGCCACGTGGCATAGAGATTTGGCACCTGTAGGTGAACTTATGTGGGAAGCATGAGCACCATGTGTTAGGAGATGATAGTACCACATGTCATGCAAAGAGGGTGTCACATGTCAAGATGATTTAGTATATTTGAGAATCCCATACCAAATCCTATCCATCTAATGCCAAACCCCTAGATCCATTTGATTTTTCGGAGGAGGGAGTTGTCAGAGCATGTGGAGTAACCTGTAGTGGAAACCCTCCTATGGGAGGATTCCAATAGTGACAAAAGGTGACAATAAAGTTCCAATAAACATTGTCTGGGGTGGAACATGGAAGGTGCCATGAAGCATGGAACGTGTACCTGAGAGCCATGATAGTGCCACATAGGAGGAGACATATGATAGGGTGCCACATGGATGACACATGATAGCAAGGTGGCCCTTGGTCAAAAAAGGCTGAGGACTTCGAGAATCCATAAAATTCGATCCAAAGCTCAGTTTTGGGAAATATTATAGTCGTTGGAAAGCTCTTGATGAGCATAAGACGATGGTTCTATTGAAAGGAAATTATGAGATGGATTAAGGGAATGAAAATTTAATACCCCATTCCCTTAAAATATAACTAGGGGGTTGGGTGTGTTACACATGGATTCAACTTATAATGATCATTTGACAAACTTGGAGCATGTGGAATGATGTCATACAAGGTGCCATACTAAGAGTAGATGATATCTAAATTTTGGGTATGCAGGATAGTCTTCTCCTTGGTAACCACCCCTAACATAACAACATTCTTAGTTATGGGTGGTAACAAAGACTTCATGAACTAATCTACTAAGAGTTGGTCAAGATTTTTTCCTTGATGAGTCGATGTTTCCACCTCCACTCATGGATGTGATCGGAGATATGGGTGGCGATATTATGAAAAAAAGGCATCAAGAGATATGTCTCGGTCTCATACCTAATGGGCAACTGAAAATACATTAAGAACACCATGTCCAAGGTATTCAAGTAGTTAAGTTCCCTTGTGATCAATGTACCATTTCGTGGCACTTCCAATCAAGTTTATTTGGAAAATACATAGTCGAATGCTATAATCCATCAATGAGTTGGATAATCACTATAGATGATAAGTCATGATGTGTGTTGAATTGTCTTCTCCCAGCTTTCCATCAAATTTAGTATGTTGGATGGAAATTTAATAGGAATGGCCAACCATAATGGGTTATGAAGGATGGGGTTATTTGTTAATCATGACAAATTTGGAAGTTCTAATGTCACCAATAAAGGAAATTATGTATTAGAAAATGGATTATGGATGAAAGATGCAAATTCTTGTGACCTAGATGGACTCTCCCCATATTATATCTTTTGGAGGCTTATGGATTCCCAAAAGGATTATTTCCCCAAAGTTTATTTTCCCTAGGGACAAAAGAAATCCCAAAAATATTATTGCTTCTAGGACCATACATTCCCCCAAGAGGGTTTCCCCTAAGGGCATAGGCACCCAAGAAAGGGTTACTATCCCATGACCATGAATTTCCCTCGGGGGATTTCCCCCAGGGACATAGGTATGCCCAAAAGGATTGGTACCTTCAGTATTATGTGTGCTACCAAAAGGATGTCTACCCCAAGGGATGTTGGATCCTAAAAAACATTACTACCCCATAGTATGACTAGGAGTATCCCTAGACCCACTATGGACATTTCCAATAAAAGGGAATCCATCATTTGGCATTTCCAATATGTCCATAGGGATGCCAAAAGTAGATAGAAATCCACCTCCAATGTTAAAACCAATTATTTCCCCATTATTGAACAAAAATCTAGATGTGGGAATCTATAATGATGTGATGTGAACACTTACATTAGGTACACTTATGGAAGGAAATAAAGTTATTAATGACATTCCCTGCATTAATAAGATTGATGTATTATGAATGGATAGAGTAGGACCTATGGCACTAATATATGGTAACAAGGACATCATTGAAATGCCTCCCATGACATTTGGTGACAAGCTTGAGGGCTCTTCCATACTGTAACACACCCAACCCCTAAATACCCTTTAATTGGGATGGGGCATCAAATTTTTGCATTTCCTTCATTCATTTTTGGCCCCTTACTAAGAAAAACCCTCTCATTCTGCTCTCCCAAAGTTTACATCTTCCACTATTCACTTAAACCAGCTAGCGGGGTCCTCCTCATGACCTCAGGCTGAAAATCAGGAGCTAAGAGTCTGCTTAGCAAAGGTTTCGACACTTCATAACTCCCGGACTTTGGGGGTTCCAATGGTGTTGTTGAATTTCCCAGATCACCGAACAACATAYGAAATCAATGGTTGATGTCCTCCACAAAGATCCTACAGTTAAAAAGGGGTTTCAACATTCGACCCATAACACTCCATTTTCCTAATCCCAGAAGTCCTGGAATACCGCCATGTGTCCTTAGCCCTTCAACGATCATCATTGGACGTCCCTTTATCAACCTACACATAAATATTTTGAATTCTCAGCATGTCTCTTGGGCCCTTTGACGATTGACATTCGGTGATTTACGTTGAACGCTCCTATATTGTACCACACCCTAAGTCCTTCGAACTCTCGAAGTCCCGAATACACCACTAGCCATGTTGGCCAGGTGAGAACAAACTAGAAGCTGACACGTGATGAGGATTGAGGGGTGCCATGTGTCCTCATTAGGGGGGTGACACATGTCATGTTCGAATAGGCATAAGGGGTAGGTGAATCGACCAAATCTGGGTGATACGTGGTACCTTAGCTATGGTTCCACACCACTTAGGATAACATTAGTGAGCCATGTCAACCTCCATCATATGGTTGGGGTTTATCCACATGTCTCCATAGATCCACAGTATTCATTACTTCGCGACTCCGAGAATTAGAGTTTGTCGACTCCTCTTAACGAAAATCTCTCGAAGAGCCAAGTCTCCTAAATCTCAGATTTGGTGGCATGCGTCCTCTTCCTACCAATGACAGAGATTTATTTCGGTGTTTGCGACTTCAGTGGTTTTCACGCTTCATAGAATCTTCACCAAGTTCCTCCGAAGTACGAAGTCTCCAGACTACGGGATCGCTTGCCACGTACCCACTCATCCAACAATCATAGTTCAATGGACATCCCTTTGACAGTGGAAAAGTAGGAGCACATGTCACTCCATGATGCATTCCTGTTTGGTTGATTAACAGAGGGTAGTTCCTTAGATCAATGACTGAGAGGGATCCCGAAGGATCTGAAGATCGACGATCCACGTCACTTCGACAGTTCAGAATTCAGGAATTCAATGTATATCTCCTGGCTTTCCTTCTGGACCACGACGGATCTACCGGCATGTGTACCTAACATCTACAAACAAGATTTACTTTGGCTTGTATAGATTTGGGGAAACTCATGCGTCCCTATATCTCTGAATACCCAGAACTTCCAGATAAACGTTGATTTGTGAACACGTGTCCCTCCATTTTCAACAACCCATATTAACTCCATGACTCCTGCATTAGGAGTTTCAATGCTAGACCATTCTTATTCTCTCGAAGTAGCGCTTCATTGAAGTGCTTAATTCTTCCCTTCCTACGTACGATATAATGGTTGAGAGAGATCCATGCTGAATCCCTATATCGACAACCCTCATCAATTCGTGATTTCAGAATTCGATTGTTTTCAAGGATTGTGGGGGCATAAGTCCTAAAGTCCTGAAGTCGAAAGAGATATCTCCTTTTAGACTAGTCTAGGGTTCCTAGGCCCTCATCACATGGGTTCTTTGGGAAATATTATGGGCTAGGCACAAATCCTTTTGCCACCAATGGGTTAAGAACACAGGCATGGTCCCTCAGTCAGATGGGTGGTCCTTCTGAAGGGAAACACTCTTCTCCCACAGAGATGAACTTGACATTCTCGTTAAGGCGAATTCAAAGGATTGGTGGGAATTAGGTGTTTCTTATACTCATACCCCGACTCTCCTATGGAATCACATCCCATGACCCTCTAACAACTAAACTGAGATAAATCAAAGATCATATAGATATAATAGTTTACAGAAAACCAAAGAAAATTTCTAATAAATTTTCAAATACTGAAAGACTTAATCATAAACATAGACATTTCATCTAGTATATTACATAGAGCATGAAAATACTTATCAGAACTAGAAAATAAGAAGCAACTGCTGAAATGGGTGCATGTTTCCTCCCAACCATAGGCATATTCACTCCTGACAGATTTACCACTTGCCACCCCCAGAGCTAGACCGTGATGCTATGAGAAAGATTATTTCTCTTTGCTCCACAACAGTCAGGGATGATGGTTACTCTCCTCCTCCCACAAGAACTTGGTAAATGGTTTTCTCTTCTCCAAGCAAGGAGGTCTGCATGAGTACTTCCTCAGTCACTTGTCAGCCTCATTTATTAGCTTGTAGCCAAACCCTGTCCATAGCTTATTTCATCCAAAATGATCTTACTGCTCAGCTTTTCATTTCAACTTTCGAGTCGAAGTATCCTTCCCTTCTCTTCTCGGGAGAGTGTTTTTTTCTACTCTTCTATTTGGAAGATATGTCTCTATCCTTGAATTACCTCATTTCTTGGCTTCCTCAGTAAGGTTGCATGGGTTTGAATCCAAATTCATGTTTAGTATTGAAATCCTTACACATGGGCACCCTGCCCCGTCTCTCCTTAACTCTTGAGGATGGCCTTCCAACTACCAACCCAACTGGTAATTCATTTCTGTGTCAGACAACTGTTGAGAAATTACACCCAATAGGTATTGGTCTAGTGAGTGTCTTCTCAACCATTCTTGGTTTCCCCTCACCATGTCTCTCATAGAATCCATGGTCTATCTTGGAAAACTTCCCCCCTTTCAACAGTTGTGCAACACATATCAAATTTATATTAATAAAAAAAAATTCATACATTGACCCTTTTAAACAAAGGTTCATCAAATCAAACATTCACACATATTTAGTTTGTCATAGTCTCTTGGCCAGTTATAATTATATTTACAAGTTGGGGGAAACAGGGGTATTACAATCCCCCCCCCCCCCTTAAAGGAACATCATCCTCAATGTTCTATCTGTTGATGTGCTCTGTATGTACAGAAGTAAACAAAAATGGATATGTATGTCTCATGTCATCCTCCATTTCTCAGGTAGCCTCATATGGGCCAAAGTGTTTCCACTGCACCTTGTCCTATGCAATGGTTCTATTCCTAAGTGGAGTTTCCTTCCTGTCTATTATGCATTGAGGTTTTGGTAGGAATTATCCACCAGGTTCCACCTGAATCACAAACCAGTCAATAATATGATTAGAATCATGTACATGCTTCTTTAATAAAGAAACATGGAAAACATTATGTGTGTTCACTGTGGGAGGATGTGCTAGCCGACAGGCTACTGGTCCCACTCTATCCAAAACTTCAAAGGGTCCACAATACTGAGGTGACAGCTTGGCACAAGTTCCCATCCTCAAGGATCTTTTACTGGGTCTAACTCAGAGATACACATGATCCCCTACTTTGAACTCTCTAGGATTCCTTTTCATGTCTGCATAGATATTTTGTCTATCTTGGGCTATCTTCAGATTTTTCCTGATCTGAATCACTTGTTGTTCCATTTCCTTTAGCATATCGGGCCCAATTGTAAATCTGTCTACTGGATTGTTCCAACTGATTGGAATTTTTCATTTCCTTCCATAGAGGGCTTCAAAAGGGCTAATTTTTAATGACTCTTGATAGCCATTGTTATGGGAAAATTCTACCAGTGGTAGGTAGTCCTCCCACTTCTTGGGTTGATGCATTACATGCATCCTCATCATGTCTTATAATACTTGGTTTACCTTCTCCTTCTTCCCATCAACTTGAGGGTGATAGGTTGTACTAAAGAGTAATTTTCTTTCAAAACCAACAAACAGAGTTTTCCAAAAGGTTCAAGTAAACTTTGTATCTTTGTCAAATATAATTTCCTTATGCATGCCATGCAGTATGAATATCTCTTTCATGAAGATGCTGGAAATATCTATTACTTTGCAAGTTGACTTGACATGTATGAAGTGAGCATATTTTCTTAGTTTTTCCACAACTACCATGATGGCATCGTTCTATTTGGTTGATCTTGGTAATCCTGTGATGAAATCCATGGAGATGGTTTCGCATTTCCATTTGGGAATTGGTAGGGGCTGCAACAACCCTACTGGGTGTCGATTCTCTGCCTTGACTTGTTGACATTCTAGAAACTTAGCTAATTAATCATCTATGTCCTTTTTCAGTCCGGGCCAATAAAATAGTTTCCTAGTGGTCGTGATCATTTTATGATAACCAGGATGAACAATATATGGTCTTTTGTGTAGTTCATCAATTATGAACCTATTCAAGTCACCACAACTTGGGATATATAATCTTCCCTTGTAATTCAGCAGGTCATCATTAAGCATATGATAACCTTCATACTTCAGCCCTGAGGGATCTTTCTTTAGATATGATTCACAGTTTTGAAAAATGGATCTGTTTCTTGTGCAATTTTGACCCTCTCCTTGATGTCTAATTCATTGGCGCTTGCAACTTCCAAGTGAACTAATTTCATACTTATACTAAGGGAATCAACCACCATGTTCTCCTTTCCTTTGATATGTTTGATTTAAAAATAAAACTCGCTAAGGAGAGCCATCCACTTGGCTTGTCTCAGATTGAATTTTGCTTGGTCAAACAAATACCTCAACTGACTATGGTTTGTAATAAGTACAAATATTCTACCTAAGAGGTAATGCCTCCACATTTTTAAATCATGCACTATGGAAACGAATTCCATATCATGGGTCACATAACTGACTTCATGCTCATTCAATTTTATGGACTCGTAGCAAATCGCATGTCCTTCTTGCATAAGGAAACCTCCAATCCCTTCCTTGCATGCATTTGTACACACAAGGAAGTATTTGTTTGGATATACAATATTTAGTATAGGCGTATTGGTTAGAAGGTATTTTAGCTCTTGAAATATTTCTTCACATTATGATGTCCAAATGAATTTAACCCCCTTTTTCTAAAGGGAGGTGATTGGGCAACCAATCTTGGAGAATCCTCTTATGAATCTCTTATAGTATCATACTAGGCCCATAAAGGATGTGATATCAGATACATCCTTTTGGGTAGGCCAATCCATGATGGATTTAATCTTGTCAGGATCAACTGCCACTCCTTCCTCAGAAATAACATGTCCTAAGTAATGGACTTGTTTCTGGAAAAAATCACACTTATTAAGCTTAGCATAGAGCTGATGTTCTCTTAGTACTTGGAGTACTAGCTTGAGATGTTCTTCATGCTCTTCCCTATTCTTGGAATATATTAGGATATTATCAATGAAAACTAACACAAACCTATCCAAGAAATTTATGAATACATTATTCATTAAGCAAATAAAAGTGGTTGGTGCATTGGTAAGACCAAATGACACCACCACAAATTCATAGTGACCATATATTTTCCTAAAGGTTGTCTTGTGGATGTCTTCATATTTAATTCAGACCTGAAGGTATCTAGACCTCAAGTCAATCTTGGGGAAGATGGTAGCACCCCTTAATTGGTCAAACAAGTCATCAATACTTGGAAAGAGATATTTATTCTTGATGATCTTATTGAGTTGTCTATAATCTATGCATAGTTTGAGTGTGCCATATTTCTTTTTCACAAACAAGGCTAGAGCCCCCCAATGAAGACACACTAGGACGAATGTAGCCTTTGTCCCACATCTCCTTCAACTGTAGTTTGAGATCAGCTAACTTTGGTGTACTCATTCTATAGGGTGTTCTAGACATTGGCACAACTCTTAGTACAAGTTCTATTGAATAATCAATATCCCTTCTTAGAGGTAGACCTGGAACCTCTTATGGGAATACATCTTTATATTATCTCAATATGGTTTGGTCCTCTAGGATGGGTTTTTCATTTTCAACAGAGTTTAGTACTTGTTTTTCATACAAGGGACATCCCTTTCTGCAATACTTCTTCAGTTGGAGGGATAATATTTGTCTCACTGAGATAGGCTTTTGAATCCCTTGTAGGGCTACCCTTCTTCCTTCTTCATTTTCACACTCCAAAGTTTTACTGTAACAATCCAACTTGGTTTTGTGGGCATCCAACCAGTCCATGCCAATCAATAGGTCATAAGATCCTAAAGGAAGTATGTTTAGGTTCGTTTGGGTGGGCAACCCACTCATAACAAATTGGCATGTAGGTATGACCTCTGTTACTTTTCTTTTGGTTCTAGTGGCTAGTTGTACCAGCCATGATTTAACATGTTTAACTTGTTGCAATTTACATTTCTTAACATTTTGAGGGGTAGCATAACTCAAATTAGAACAAGGGTCAATTAAAATGGAAAGAGGATGGTTGGAAATCGTACCTTCCATCTCCACCACTGAATCTTGGTGGTCAGCTTTTCTATTATCCAAGGCTGCATAAATTTGTGGCAGGATCCTAGCCACATCATTAACTATGGTAGCCTCTTGGACATTGTATACCCTCCCATTTTCATGTTTCCTATGCAGAAGGTCCCTTAGCAAATGTTCCTCTCCACAACCCCAACATTTCAAGGGTTCTCTCTTCGTGTTATCAGTTTTACTTGGAGCTTCTCTGAATGATTTATTTCCACTTCGGGATGGAATTTTTTTTTGATACACACTTCTGGAAAGAAGGCTCATCCTAGAGCTCTTACCGAAGTTATTAAATATTAAGGGTTTAAACCCCTTCTTCTTGAATCCCAATTTTTTTTTCTTCTTTCAGTATTCATGGGGTTTTGTCTTACTCTTGAATTTCTCATAGCAATACCTTGCTTTTTGAATAATATCTTCTAAGGTCTTTGGCTCATCAAACTCAATTATGTCTCGGTAGGACTGAGGTAAGCCACTAATAAATCGTAGCATATTTACCTTTTCAACCTTTATGTAGGGAACATACCTCATCAAATCGAGAAATTTATTGATATACTCATCTATGGTGAGTTTTCCCAGCTTGAGTTTGTAGAACTCCTTGGTCTTTCCATCAAAGTAATTTTCTGACACGTATTTTTTCTTGAAGTATTTCTCAAAATGTTTCCATGAAAATTCCTTCTCATGGACTCATTTCACATTCCTAAGGTCTTCCCACAAAATGGAAGATTTCCCATTTAGGCTAAAAATGGCTATCCGAGCCTTTAAGTTTTCAAAGTAGTCATGGACTCTGAAGTACTTTTTCAAACCAAGTAGCCAAAATTCCACTTCTTCCCCCTTCTTAATCTCTCCATCGAAGGTGGGTGGTTTGGATTTATTGAATTATTCAGGGTCACGACTCTTGGAATGTTTCCTATTATTTCCTCTCATCTGAGAATGGGAACTAGTTTTTCCACTAGAAGATTCCTTGGAGTGGTCAGTGTCCTCACTAGAGGAATATTCCATTGACTGTATCTTGCCTTCACATTGGGTCTTCTTTGAGGTGCTCCTCCTAGTGTGGCCACTTTTAGTACCATGCTTCAGCATCTTAGGTGGACTTGGAGTTTTCTTAGTATGATGCCTGTCCACATGATTGGCAGCTGGACCATGTTGTAGTTGCCTTTGTATATCTGATAGACTTTGCAATACGACTGCATTAATTTCAGTATGCTTTTCCTGCTCCTTTATCAGCCTTTCATTGTTATCCTTATAACTTTGTAATTCTTCCATGAGACTTCTTACAGTTTCTGCCAAATTTGGAGGGGTTTCCACCACCCTCCTTTCATCAGATTCTTCCTCTCTATTGTGGGAGATCTCCCCCAACTCCTGATGTGTCACCATCATTTACGTTGTATATCTATTTTTGTTCACTGATTGCTTGAGTGTTGATAGAACATTTTTTGTTAGTTATTAATATACCAATTTATGAACAACACACATCATTGCAAAGTGAATTCATCTTCTTTATTTGGAAACATTATCAACCTACGGTGCCAACTTCCAAAACATATATCAACATTAGAAGGTTTCATTCCTCTCTTCAGTATGGGTTCAACCAATTTCCTTATGAAGGGGGGTAAGGTAAGGTGTTACCCCATAAGTTCTCTAATAATTTTTTTATGCGACTTGTGCATGAGCCCGAGTAGGTCAACTATTGTTTCCATGCTTTGATACCAATTTATAACACACCCAACCCCTAAATACCCATTAATTGGGACGAGGCATCAAAATTTCTCATTTTCTTGGTTCATTTTCATCCTCTTACTAAGAAAAACCCTCTCATTCTCCTGTCCCAAAGTTTACGTCTTCCACTACATGCTTAAACTAGCTAGCGGGGTCGTCCTTGTGAACTCGGGATGAAAATGAGAGTTAAGAGTCTGCTTAGCGAAGGTTTCGCCACTTCGAAACTCCCAAACTTCGGGGGTTCCAATGGTTTTGTTTAATTTCCCAGTTCTCCGAACAATGGAGGAAATCAACAGTCCACGTCCTCCGTAGAGATCCTACGATTAAAAAGGGGCTTTGGTATTCGGTGCAGAACACTCCTTTTTCCTAATCCCTGAAGTGTTGAAATACCGCCACGTGTCCTTATCCCTTTCGCGATCAACATTTGGTGATTGACGATCGTCGTTGGACCTTCCTTTGTCAACCTACACACAAATCTTCCGAATTCTCACCACGTCGCTTGGGCCCTTCGGCGATCGATGTTTGACAATTTACATTGAACACTCCTATATTATACCACACCCTAATTCCTCCAAACTCCCAAAGTTACCCAAACTCCCAGAGTCCCGAATACGTCACCAGCCATGCTGGCCAAGCAGGCACGAACCAAAAGATGACACTCGGTGAGGATCGAGGGGTGCTACATGTCCTCATTAGGCAGGTGACATGTGTCATCTTCTAACAATCATAAGGGGTAGGTGAATTGGCCAAATATGGGTGACACGTGGCACCATACCTGCGGTTCCATGTCATCCAGGATGACATCATTGATCCATGTCAACCTCCATCATACGGTTGGGATTTATCCACATGGATCCATAGATCCACGGTCCTCGTTAATTTGCGGCTCTGGGCTTCAGAGCTTACTGAATCTTATCAATGAAAATCTCCTGAAGAGCCAAGTCTCTAGACTCTCAGATCTGGTGCCACGCATCCTCTTCCTACCAATGACTGAGATTTATTTTGACGTTCGCGACTTTAACGGTTTTCACGCTTCATATAATCTTCGCCAGGTTCCTCTGGAGTATGAATTCTCCGGACTATGGGATCACTTGCCACGTACCCACTCATACAACGGTCCTAGTTCAATGGAAAACCCTTTTACAATGGACGAGTAGGACCACATATTGCTCCATGACACATTCCTGATCGGTTGATTATTCGAGGGTAGTTCCTTATATCGACAACTGAGAGGGATCCCGAAGGATCCAAAGATCGATGGTCCACGTCACTTCGACATTCAATAATTTGGCATATATCTCCCGACTTTCCTCCCGGACCACGCTGGATCTACCGCCATGTGTACCTAGCATCTACGACCAGGATTTACTTCGGCTTACAGAGGTCTGGGGAAAATCACACGTCCCTATATCGTCGAATACCTGAACCTTTCGGATAACCGTTGATCTATGAACATGTGTCCCTCCATTTTCAACATCGAAGATTAACTCTACGACTCTGACATTCGGGAGTTTCGGTGCTAGACCACTCCTATTCTCCTAAAGTAGTGCTTTGCTGAAGTGCTTAACGCTTCCCTTCCTACGTCCGATCTAACGACTGAGAGAGATCCATGATAAATCCCCAGATCAATGACCCTCGTTAATTCACAACTTCGATTGTTTTCAAGGATTGTGGAGTCACAAGTCCCAAAGTCCCGAAGCTGAAAGAGCTAGCTGCTTTTGGAATAGTGTAGGGTTCCTAGGCCCTGGTCACATGGGTTCTTTGAGAAATATTATGGGCTAG
This sequence comes from Picea engelmannii, assembly GCA_009831015.1. Taxonomy (NCBI): domain Eukaryota; kingdom Viridiplantae; phylum Streptophyta; class Pinopsida; order Pinales; family Pinaceae; genus Picea; species Picea engelmannii. The sequence goes on from WSFP011477216.1 coordinate 12,899, forward strand.
GAACAAATCATTTTTCCGCTAATGGGTTAAGAACACGGGCATGAGCCCTCAGTCAGATGGGTGGTCAGTATGAAGGGAAACACCCTTCTCCCACATATATGAACTTGACATTCCCGCTAAGGAAAATACAAAGGATCGATGAGACTTAGGCGTTTCATATACTCCTACCCTGACTCTCTTATGGACTCACATCCCATGACCCTCTAACAACAAAACTTAGATAAAGAAAAGATCATATAGATATAACAGTTTACAGAAAACCAAAGATCATTTCTAACAACTATTCAAATACTGAAAGACTTAATCATAAACATAGACATTTCATCCAGTATATTACACAGAGCATGAAAATACTTATCAGAACTAGAAAATGTGAAGCAAATGCTGAAAGGGGTGCATTTTCCTCCCGACTATAAGCATAGTCACTCCTGACAGATTTACCACTGTCCACCCCCTGAGCTAGACCATGATGCTTTGAGAGAGATTCTTTCTCTTTGCTCCACAACAGTCTGGGACGAAGGTTACTCTCCTCCTCCCACATGAACTTGGTAACTGGTTTTCTCTTCTCCAAGCAAGGAGGTCTGCATGAGTACTTCCTCAGTCACTCATCAACCTCATTAATAATATTGTAGCCAAACCCTGTGCATAACTTCTTTCATCCAAAACGAGCTTACTTCTCATCTTTTCCTTTCAACTTCCGAGTTGAAGTATCCTTCCCTTCTCTTCTCGGGAGAGTGCTTTTTTCTACTCTGCTATTTGGAAGATCTGTTTTTGTCCCCGAATTACCTCATTTATTTCCTTCCTTGGCAAGGTTGTGTGGGTTTGAATCCCAATTCGTGGTCAGGCCTATAAGTCTTACAGATGGGTACCCTGCCCCATATCCTCATCAACTCTTGAGGATGGCCTTCCAACTACAAGCTTGACTGGTTATTCATTTCTTGGTCAGAGGACTGTTGAGAAATTACACCCCGTAGGTATTGGTCTGGTGAGGGCCATCTCAACCATTCTTGGTTTCCCCTCACCATCTCTCTCATAGCATCCATGGTCTATCTTGGCAAAATTCCCCCCTTTTAGCAGTTGTGCAACACATATAAAATTTCTATTAATAACAAAAAAATCATACATTGACCCTTTTATACAAAGCTTCATCAAATCAAACATTCACACAAATTTAGTCTTCCATCATCTCTTGGCTAGTTATAATTATATTTACAAGTTGGGGGGAACAGGGGTATTACACACACTCTATGAAACACTCACACCTAACATCATGTGAGGATCACTGAAGAATGAAAATGGTTCACTAAAATGTCCCCTTACTGCAAGGAGTACATGATCAAAAGGATCAGTTAAAGGAGGGTTGAATTTTGGTGGATGATTTTCATCTACCACTTCAATATCTACACTCTAACTCTCCTTAGAACCTGACAAATTCCTCTCTAACTCTATAGGATCTATGTCGTTCATAGTGGAAAAAATGTTCACCTAAAAAGTGGTGGTTCTTCCTCCTCAGGAGAAATTCCACGTTGTGTACAAGACCAGTGAAGCATTTGGTTATCCATAGTGAACAAATGTGTTATAAAAATGAACAAAAATCAACCTACGGCTGAATAAACACATAACCAACTAGATAAACCATATAAAATATAAGATATCAACATGAAAACCAATGGATAAAGGGGCCTTCCAAAAAACAACCCTTGGGGGATGTCAAGTCCCTAAATCCTGGCTAGAAAAGGTGTGAGAGACATTTACGGTAACCCACACGTAACAACCCTTACTAGTGCAAGTACCCTCATGAATATGGACATCCTCCAGTGGAACTAAAATAGAGTTTTGACATTTGCCTCAAGTACCATAGGTACTTCCCAGTTGCATTCACCTTGTGTAGATTCCCTAGGAATGGCCACTAAGGATACCACTTCGAAATAGATTACTTGAAAAAATGGTTATGGGTTATGACTACATGTAAGGGTAGGGAAAGTAAGCCTGAAATTTGAAGATGTGATACCACCAAGAGTTCCTTGCACTTGTTAAACCCCCATACACATAGTAGTCCACATACATCAAAACAAGTAGAGAGGGAATATCACCCCACTTGCTTTAGTGCAATCTCAAGCTTAACTCCTGTGAGAGAATCTTTCTTGGAAATCCCTCTTTGACACTAATGGATTTATCTCTCACTAGTGACTCCTAGTTTTAGTTTTGATGGCCTTGGAGAATTTACTTTCCAACCATGCACCAAGGCCCTAAGTCCTAGTCTAATGTTGGTTCGTTTATTAGAAATAAAAGAGTAATGGATTTTAAATTAATGTCTTTTCTTTTTTAAGTTGTTGATTACTCAAAGGGTAATAGAATGAAACTTTAGTGGTGTTTTAATGACACGTTCCAATCCAAAAGATACCAAAAGCATGTATGCAAGGGAATGCACTTTGTTTTTCAATGAACACTATCTAAAGTAAATAATATATATATTTTTACTTTCATTTTTATATAATAAAAAATAGAAACCGCAAACATGCTCATTAACCTTTCAAAAATAGCCAAAGTAGTTTTCTTATGATCCTTAACAACATGTTTAACTCACCAATGCAATCTTACAAAAAGACACTCAAATGATCTATCCTATCATGCTTATGAAATGAAAAATTATTCTTCTAGTCTAATAAATAAAATGAGATGCAAATCACACCAGCAAAACAAAAAGTTCAAGGATGTATGATATTGGTAGTGATGCTAACAAGCACACCCCATTGTCTATACATGAATCAAAAACCCAAAACTTCAACAAAAATTCTAGTAATGAGAAGCAAAATCTCCAAGCACAAACACAAATTAAATCCAAAAGGATCTATGTCACATTACTAGACCTAAAATGACCTACTACGAGTGTTTCTTAGGTCACTATTCACCAAGTAGCAAACTCAAGCAAGAAAAAAGATGTAAAATGCACTCAACACCTCAAATCCACTTGAAAACTCAAACAACAAATGAGAGGCCTATCAAGGGGTCAAATATAGTTCCTGGTGGTTGTCGTTGCTTAGTCCTGGCTAGTGTAGCTTTAGAAATCTTGTTCCATCTCCTACTACTTGATTCCTGCACACAAGATAACAACAAATGCCAATCTCAAAACTTCAAGCACTAGGAATTTTGAATCTATGCTAGATCTAATCTAATATACTCAAGGAATATTGGATCTACCATTTATCAAAATTCATAATTGAATAAAGCACCAATGGAAGAGGAAAACCATAAAGATCTATATTAATGCGGAGAAAATAGTACACAAATCAAGTTTTACCTTGTGTCTTTATTGAAGCATCTCCTAGATCCTTGCTCCAACACCTCCTTAGCCCTCACAAAAGCAAGGCCAACCTGATAGGAAGACTAAACTATAGAAGAGCTTGTCTAAAACTATGCAACATACGTTTTCTTTTCAATTTGTAATGCCCCATATTATTTAATAAATAACAGTAATAATAATAATAAATAAATAAATAAAAAAGACATAAAAATAATAATTATAAAGTAAAAGATTAAATATAAATAAATAAAAGGAATTAGGGTAAAAATAAAGAAACATAAATTTAAAGATAACTAAATTAGGAAAAGTTAAGATAAGAAAAAGGAAATTACATGGTGACAAGCGTAATCTATGCATGAGCTTCTTTGTATGAATGGACAAGGAATTATATTTAAATGGAGGAGGAGAAGGATGTATGATCAATAGTTGGGCTTGGAAGAATTCTCAAAAAGTAAGGAATTGAAATTGACATAGGTAGTTGATTGGGGGCTTGAGGGCTCTCAATCACGACAACTAATGGGCTGGCTTGGAGGGGAGTCATCAACCACACTGTCTTGCGGTCATCG
>WSFP011477217.1:0-16768 GCA_009831015.1 Picea engelmannii
CTACCTAGTAATTTGTGTCCAAAAAATATCATCCAAGTATCACCCATGGATAGGTCCACTTCACTGCCACGTTTCCCAATGTGATAGGTCAACTTCACTGCCACATGTCCCAATGTGCCAAAGGAGGGGGGAGGGGAATAAAACTTTGGAAAACAAAAAATAAAATAACTAAATGTTTGGATTAAGTCTTTGGATTGTGCAGAGGTCAATGTGTGCGGAAAAATAGGACAATGGAGAAGTGGTGGAAGCTATACACATAAAACTTAGTAAAAACAAGTAAAATAAACTAAGAGATGATCCTTCCGCAAAACCTTGAAAATGACTAAGTATAGAATGAATGTGGAATATGCAAAAGTGACTATGTATGGAGGGTTAAGAGAGTTATGGAAGATGGAAAAAATGATTATGGAGAGTAAGGAGAGTGTTGTTCCGGAGTCTGTACTTAAGGCTTAGAAAGTACAGTGTCTAGGCATCTAAAAGTGAGTAAAGGATAAAAAGGGGAAGAATCAACCTTCGAGAAAGGAATCTAAGCCTGATTTCCAGGTTGTCGATGTCTCGCTTCCAACTATTCCTGGATGCTTATATCTCGTTCAATCGCGGCCCATGAACGTTCAAGTGTTTCCCGGGTGGTGGTTGTTTTAAGTATGGTATCGAAAAGGTTCAAAGCGATATAGGTTTGGTCTGACAAGTCGGGTTCAATATTAGGTTGTCTTGCAACGGGGACAGTCATAGAGGAACAGGAAAATTAAAGGAGAGTTCGAGGTTTTTTTGATGTTGTATCAATTTGATGATAAAGTGCAAACCAAAGGCCTTTTCCCGTAACTGAGTTATCTTTTAAATAAATGGTGTGTGAAATGTGAGAAAAACATTAAGTTGTCTATAATGTGAGGCTCCTATTAAGGGAGAATCTCACCCTATAAACAGAAGAAGAAAAAAGATGAGAAGAAATATGACGAAGCATAAAACATGAAGATCTAAAGAGTTCATAGGTCGTGTACCTGCTAATAGTCGATACAGAGGAAAAGATGTAAACGATATAGATGACTAAAAGTTGATCACCACAGTAGAGGTTTTACTAAATTGCAGTGAAACATTCATCAGACATATATATGCGAACTGAAATTGAATATGAAATCACAGAGGAAACAAACTCATAACACAGTCTTGACGAAATCAGGAGTCTTCGGATTGCTTTGTATTAATTTCCAAAAGGAGAGAGTCTCTATTACAATCGACCAAAAAGGTCTAGTCTCTTTTCTTTCTTATAATTTCATATTTATACAAACTTTTACATGCTAGAATCTCAATCATTCCAGGAGTTTTTTCGGTTACAAAAAGGAGACTTCTGCATTTCAATTCTTTGTCTTTGTCCTCTTTTGGGCGGATGGAGCACCTTCCTTCCTTTAAACTTCGGGTTCTAAAAATTGAACAGGCAGACACATCATTATTTGGTACCCGAAAATTGCCCCTTCGCCTGTTGTCTGCAAGTGACGCACCTCTCCACCAACTGGGTTATCAACCTGGAAGGTTCTGCTTGGTTGTTTGCCTCGAAGGTGTAACAATCCTTCACTAGTTGTGGCAACCTTCCTCCTACTTGTCGGTCTTCAGTGGTGATATAACATAACAGTACACTTGTATTTATTAGCCACTTATCCACTTGGACTATATATGTTTGGGTTACCTATGTTATTTCAGCCTGCTCTCTTTCCTCATTCTCCTTGATGTTGAGCAGGTGCTTGGCTATATCCACCTGGCCCAGTGTCTCAGTATTGCTTTCACTATCAGGACCCAACAAACTTTCATCTATTACCCGGAGCGTTTCTTCACAAAATATTCTTACCTCTTTAGCTCGCTCTCTGCTCTCTGATATATTTCATTCCCATGCCTTTAGTAAGATGTTACCTCTGGTCTTCTCTGGGATGGAGAGCTTGGAACTACTGCCCATTTCCTTTTTCGACGTGGCTATAACAGCCTCTTGGAAAACCACCCGAGCTGCCCTAGCTTCTCTTTCTCTCAAGGAGATGTCTTCCAGTACTTGATCAATGATTTGGCAGAGGTTTCGAATGGTCTCCACTTTAGCAAGTAAATCTTGTTGAGTTGCCGACACTCTTTTTTGGATTTCTATGGCTTGGGATTGGAATATCCCGATATCTATCATATGGCTTTCGGCGAAATTTAATTTGGCCTGTAACTGCCCTATCGATTCTCCTTGTTGGCTTATCTGTGATTGGCTGGTCTGAGCCATCTGTTGTGTCTATTCGAGATCGGATTTGAGCCACTCGATTTCTTTTTGATCGGTTGCCCTAGCTAGCTCTATACCTTTGTTCGCCTGATCTCTAGCAGTTGCTTCTGTTGTAGCCATCTTATCCTCCAAAGTTTTGATCAAGCGGTTTTTCCGCTTCAACTGTTCTTTTAGGGACTCGGCAGAATATTGGTTGGTTGTAGAAAAAGCCCCCAACGTCCCTACTATCTGAGTTGAAAATTCCTCTTTTTTCATGGCTCTCCCATCAGCAAGGATTTTAAATTTCTTGGTTACCGTGCCTGCTTCTTGATAAATTTCTTGTTTCACAACGGCCTTTCTCTTCTTATCGAAAAAAAATTCGTTCGGAGGCAACTCTTCCACAGTTATGGGCGTTAGTTCTTCGTCGAAAATCCACCCTGCATCTAGGATCCCCTTTGTGGACTGTAGGGGAGTAACAGAAATTATGGGGTTGTCGATCTACTTGGATGATTTCCCCGGGGTAACAAGCTTGCTTGGAGGATTGGGGATATCGGCTTCCTGTTTCGGGCCCCCGGTTTGCTTCTTCTTTTCCTGGTGTTCCTCTTGGTCAGGTTCTAAATCTTTGGAGAGCGATCGCCGAGACGCAAAATCCCAACAGCACTTAACTAAGGTTTAAGGAACTTTACTCTCGGTGCTAACCTAGGTAATCTTTCAAGGTTGTTTCGCGACTTCACGCATCAGGGCTTGGAAACCGTGTGACTTGTAACTCCCGAAGCACGATATTGCGAGGTAAATAAAAGTGAAAAATCTCGTTTAACGGTTAAATGGAAATGACTTAGGAGTACGACGTCCATCGCCACTTCGCATATTAGGACTACTGAGATTTTCAGTGGGTAAAGCTCACAAAGTAAAAGACAACTTAAAGGCCAACCTTTGATTTTAAGAATTACATTTAAACCATTTAAGAAAGGAAGCTCCAACATAGGCTCAAACTCAGGATCCCCTCTTCCTATGAGATGGGAAGAAAAATAGACCATGTGCCTATATTGGGTAAATGGAGTCATTGGTTTTACTTCTACGAAACTTGCTTAAGGAAAGGGGATACAGAGGGAAGAAGAGATTTCGTCTTTTACTTCTGAAAAGATTTTCAACACTCAAATGTGTTTCAAACTTTGTTGTAGCCCCTTTCATGACTTTCTCTTTCTCGTTACCGAATTCAGGTCTGCCTTAAGACAATCAAAATAGTCCTAGGAAATCTAACAGATATTGTGGCTTTTTGCTTGTATCAAATGAAATTTATTACATGTTTTTAATCAGGGAGCCATGTCTGAACTTAGGATGCAGATCCGGTTTCGAGAAATTTGATTACGAGAGTAGAGTGAGATTCACGTATGACAGCCTTATAGATATATCATATATTTCTTCACTGCCAATGAGCCTGTTTAGTACCCCGGTGAAGTTATCTTGCCCTTTTTACTAAATTTCCTTTCAACACTTCGAAATATATTTATGCATTTAAATACTGAGACGAGGGCAATCATTTCTGAATTTCCTTTCATTGTCTCTTTGGACTAGATGGGGGCAATCAAATATGAATTTTCTTTCACCATCTGTCTTATAATTTACTTTTTAGAACACGAAGTAGGGGCAATCAGTTTGTATGAGGGATGATATTTGTGCAATATTTGCAGTGGAGGTCTGTCAACTTGCTTTGATTACTCGGTACCAACCTTCGTTTCATTTTCAAAACACCTTAGCCCGCAGGAAAAATGGGAAATATTACTTCCAGGGGCCTTCTTTCGAGCAAGCCTCAATCCTTCGAAACTGTTGAAAAAACTAGAAGAGTCAGGATCAACCTACGCATAACTTTTCTTAGTAAGAGACTGAGTGTTTGTGAAGATTAGCTTACTTTCTGAAATCTGCTTTATAGCTTCCAAAGCTAAAATGTAATCTCTTCTCCCTATGTATGGAACCTGGAAAGATTCTTGGTTTTTTAAGAAGTTAAGTCTGTGGACAGAAAAAGGGTGACGGAGAGAAATCTGGGATTCGAAACACAGGGATTATAAACTAAAACCGACTTGTGGGACCCTTTTCCAGAGATGCTTTACTTTCTCTACTTATTTTAATTACCCCCTATCTTTGTCTAGGTGAAACTCTTAGGAACCAGAGTAAGGAGTCATTCTTTTAATCACCATTCAAACGAAAACATTATATTTATGAGATCATTACGGCGCTTTGGAGACCTTAGTTTAAAAAATAGAATTCTTAGGAATTCATACCTTTGCCTTACCATTTTAGAATAATGGAAAACCTTTTCCATCACCTGTTTTCGGCGAATTTATTCTCCGATATATGACTTTTTGTTTACTCCTTTCGCTTGCTTGGGTTGCAAGCCTGAATCCTGCAAACATGAAGAGTATCAGGCCTTTTTTTTTTTAAAGCTGAATGCATTGAAAATTTCACGTCTCTACTTCTACAAAAATCACTGACCTAATTAATTAGTGGTGAAAGTAAACTTACCAAAGAGAAATTATGAAATAGAAAGAAAACACAAACCGGTATATACAATGGAAATTTGTTGGGAACCAATTACTGCATATAGTGTTTTAAATAACGCCCGTTGACAGGAGCATTGAAAATTTTACCTTCCAGATTTTCTAATAGAAACGAATTTTTTCCTTCAGGAGCTGGGACTTTGAATGGTCCGTACCAGATATAATCAAATTTATCGTGTTTTTCCAAGTCTTCCTTCCTAACATCCCATTTCAAGACCAAATCGCCGAGGAGAAACTCTCTGTCTTTTTCCTTACGGTCGAATAACGTTTTCATGTCGTCTTGGTATTTCTGCAACCTTTCTTCCTCTTCGACCCTGTGTTGTTGTACTTCAATCAGTTGGTTTATCCTTCTTGTGACATGATTTGGTTCTTCTTTCTCATCTTGCCAAATTTTCATTACGGGAAGCGCTAGATTTATGGGTAATACCACGTCGATCTTGTACACCATTTGGAAAGGAGAAGTGTCAATAGATTTTTCCGTGCCTATCTGATTCTCCCATAAAGCGTATTTCAAATGCACGTGCCAAGATTTTTTGTTCTCATTCAACACTTTCTTAATTACGTTGATCATACTTTTGTTTGATGACTCGACTAGTCCATTTTCTTGGGGCTAATATGTCGTGGAATGGTCGAGCACGATATTGTATTTTTGGCAAAAACTGATCATAGCCATAGATTTAAAAGCCTGGGCGTTATCTGTGACTATCTTTCAGGGGCAGCCGAATCTAGACAAAATGTTATCTTCTAGGAAATCTATTACCACTGAATCTTTTGCCCTTCTGGTTGGAATAGCCTCCACCCATTTAGTGAAGTAATTTGTGGCAGTCAGGATCCATTTGTGTTGAGCTCTATAATGGGGGTTAATTTCGCCTATAAAATCTAGTCCTCATTGCTGAAAAGGGGCTTCTGTTTTGACCGGAACTAACGGTAGCACTGGGAGTTTATGCTTGCCTGCGAACAATTGGCAAGGGTTACAGGTTCTGACTTTGGCATTGAAATCTGTGAAAATTTTTGGGAAATAATATCCTGCCCTTAGGATCTTATAAGTTGTCGCTCTCCAAGCATGATTTCACCCGCACACTCCTTCGTGAAATTCGCTTATGACCTTCTTTGTTTCTGATTCAACCAAACAAACCAATAGGAAGCCAAGTGGGTCCTTCCAATATAATTGAATTTCGGATATACAGTACTTGACCGCATGCAGTTTTAGCGTCCTGGCTTTGGATGATGATAAGTCACTTGGGAATTTCAAGGTCAGCAGGTAGGACACTATGTTTTTGTACCAATCGGATGAGGCAAACTTCTCTTTGATTCTGATTGCACGTTTTTTCTCATCGAGCTCGTTCATGTCCACACCCTCTTCACATTCGTGTAGGCCATTTATACCGAGGGCTCTAAAATTTGATTCAGCTAAGAGTTTAGCCAAACCTTGTCCCTTTACTAGTCTCGTCGGTTTTATCTCTAGATCAAATTCTTGGATTTTAGCGAGCCACCGTCCCCTTTTGCCATCACTGTCAGAATGAACCAGAATGTCCTTTATAGAGCTGGTGGGTACGTACGCGATTACCTTGGAATGCAACATGTAAGTTCTGAAATCCTTTAATGCCTTCACCATAGCATATGATTGTTTTTCCATTATATTGTATCTGAATTCAGCGTCTCTAAGACTTTTGCTAAAAAAGGCTATCGGTTGCTCGAAACCTTCTTGATTTTTATGTAGGAGTACTGCGGCAAGTGTGTGTTGGGATGCGAACGAGAAAATAAGAAAATCCTTTAGATAATCAGGGCTTTCCAGTATAGGTGCCTCGCTTATAACCTTCTTGATGCGTGCAAACGATGCTTTGGCTTTTGCTGTCCATTTCACTTCGATGTTCTTCTTTAGCATATATGTGATCAATTTCACAATTTCAGCGAAGTTTGGGATAAATCTCCTCAAAAAAATTATTTTTCCTAAGAATGACTGAATTTCTTTTACATTTCTAGGAATATTTATAGTGTCTATAGCTTCAACCCTGCTAGGATCAATTTTAATTCCGTCTCAAGAGACAATATGGCCCAAGACTTTACCTTCTTGCATGGAAAAGTGAGACTTTTGGGGGTTTAAAGACAGACCAAACCTGTGGCATTTTTCAAACGTCTTCTTGAGATGTATCAAATGATCTTCATCAGATTTAGAAAAAACGGTTAGATCATCGAGATAGATAACCACGAACTTGTCTCTTTCGCCGATGAAAGATATATCCATAGCACATTGGAAGGTGGCACCTGCATTCATTATACCAAAAGGCATCTTATCATACATGAATGTACCCCAAGGGGTAGTGAACGTTGTTTTTTCTTTATCATGTTCATTTACGGCAATTTGATTATACCCGGAGAACCCGTCGATCATCGACATCCTATTTTCCCCAACTACCTTTTCTAATACGTGATCCATTTTGGGTAGAGGGTAGTTGTCTTTGAGGGAGGACTTATTAATATTTCTAAAATCAACACACATTCTAATCTCCCCGCTCTTCTTTCTAACCGGGACCAAGTTTGCTACCCAATCAGAGTATCTCAGTGGTACGATTATTTTTGCGTCCAAGAGATTTTTAACTTCCCTTTCGACCACGGGAAATAAGATAGGGTTGATTTGTCTAAGTTTTTGTCTAAAGGGTTTGACACCAAGCTTTAGGGGTATCTTGTCTTCGATCACAGTGGTGTCATAGGTTCTCAGTTCTTCGTAATACCAAGCGAAAATGTCTTTATACCGCGCGAGTAAGTCTTTATACTTTCTTTTTACCTCAGGAGGAATGTACTTTGATATTTTTACCATCCTAGGCTCCTCTTTGGTCCCTACGTCGCAGTCTTCAACCTCTTCTGGTTGGGGTTGCAGAGTGGATTTTAAGGGCATATCATTCTGATCGAACAGTCTCTCCAAGGGGATTAGTCCCTTCGGAGTTTGATTTTTCGTCAAAACCAACATGCGATGGTTAGCAATTTTTTCTCGGAACTCTTGAGGCTCCTCTCCCTCTTTCATAATCCATGTATGATCATTTTGGTCTTCCTGGTCAATGTGGGTTTCGAAGAAATCACCCACCATTTCCAGGAACTTTCTGATATGTTCGTCATCCTTGAAAACCTGCCAGTGTTGTATGTTGTTTGGTATGGATGGTCTGTGCCTTACCTCTATGTGGTACTTTAATTTGAAAGCGGTAGGTGGTACGAAAGTTGAAGCCACTTTGGCCAGTGAATCGGCTTGTTGGTTTTTGGCCCGTGGGATGAAACTAACCTTTACCGATGAAAATAAATTATCCATAAGATCCTAGGTGCAATTTCTGTAAGATCTCAATCTTGGGTGTTTGTCCTGGTATTGCCGATTTATCTGTTTCACTATCAAATCTACATCTCCGTAAACTTCCAGGTTCTTTATGTTCAACTTCTTGTCAGCTTCCAACCCTAAGACTAAGGCTTCATACTCACATACATTATTGGTGTAGTCTATATCCCATTGAAGCCTGTAAGAGAAAGGGATAACAAATTCATTTTTAGGTGCCACAAAAAGTACTCCTGCACCCGCTCCTTCACATGACAGGGCATCGTAAAAAAACATTTTCCAAATCCCAGTGCTATGCATATTTTCGTATGTCTTTCCTGATTCATTATTTTCTAGGTAATTCTCTTCTGCACAGCTATTTACATCATCATCAAAAGACAGAATACAATTTCATAGATCTTGATCGGCAATATAAACAGGATAATTGTTAGGATTCTGAGGGTCGCTCACTATGTAGGCTAGCCTTGTTTCCCTGTATAGCCGAGTAAGTTGTCCACCAAACACAGGAATCGTGGTGTAGGTCATGTCTAGTTGAAGAGACCCACCAAGTTTGGCTCCCCACGACCTAGATAGAAGTAAGCCATACTTTGGAGGTATATCGGAAATAACTACATCCATCAGGACGCTTTTCACCGGGACCTATGCAAGAGTGACTACTAAATCTTTTATCATACCCAGGCACTTAACTCTTCTTGAATCGAAAGAGTAGAGATCTCCATAAGGCCTGGTGATCTTGAGGCCTAGTCTATCCATAATAGTTTTGGGCATCACATTATGTGATGCCCCATAGTCTAGCATGCAGTTATGCAGCAGTCGATCATACACATTCAAGGTGATATAGAAGGGAGCGACGGTGTCTCTGGCACCCTCGAAATGTGGACCAAAAGTGATATTGGGCTTATAATCTTCTAAGTTTATCATGTCAAAGTGACTTTCTAGATCCGAAAAACCTATCACTTTGGTCATCTTCTTTCGATATACAGGATTCTTTGTTAATTCCACCAGAGGGATTGGTATTTTTATCTTATTTATCTCATTTTCTAGGCTAAACCCTCCAATACCTTTGTCTGTTTCTTTGGTTGAAACCCCAGACTCCTTATTTTCTAATTTATTTGTTTGTGTTGATTTATCACCCATGAGTTTATCTACCGGTGTATGTGTTGCAGTTGTCTTGGTTTCCTTTGTTTGGGTCTCAACCTCCTTTACTTTGGGATCTAGCGAGTCTGCCCCTTTCATTTTGCAATTAAATGTCTCGGGTTCTTTTGGGGCGAGCTCGTATACTTCACCTCTAGGGAGAATTTTCTTGGGTTGAGGAGTCAACGCAGGTTTGTTTTTAGACCTCAGGTTATACCTAGGTTGGACCTGGGCCATCACAGAATCAGTCGTTTCTTGACATACAGCGAAATTTGTGTTGTTTATTTCATCATCTTTATTTGACGGTTTTTGTGTGTTTAAGGACTTCTCATAATCTTATTTGGTTAAATAAGGTTGAGTACAGTCGTTACCCAAATTTGTCACATCTTCTTCCAGACCCTCGAAATCTTGCAGGTCATTTCCCCCTATAAAATTTTCATTTTTTAAAGGGGTTTGAATTTTCTGGTCTTCATTTTTAATCTGCCTTTGTTGATTTTGAGGATATGGGTTTCTTCTGAATTCCCTCTTAACGAAAGCGTCGGCCTTGGATTGATCTAGCTCCATTATAGAAATCTTATTCGATAACTCTTTAATTATTCTAGCCATATCATCCATTTTGTCGTCTGTGGATCTATTGGACCTTGAGGGTCCTGCTTGTTCCCTAAAACGTTTGTTTTCTCGGTTTCCTGTTTCTACCTTGGTTTTCAACTTGCCAGAAGCCATCATGTTATATTCTATTTCTATGGCATCATCTTGCATTCGGGTTAGGGTAGCCCCCCTCCTTTCTCTCAAAAGAAGTGTGAAATCGGGTTCGAAGGCTCCCGCAAAGGTTACCTTGGCTGCAAGTTGGGATGGTTTAACTTTGAACGAGATCTTATTATATAACTTGTTAAATCTTTGAATGAATTCCATAACAGTTTATGAAGTCTTTTTCTTTAAAGAGCCGAACTCTGTCAAATAATACAAATGGTCTTTCCTTTCGCCCCATTGTCTAAGAAAGGAGTCTTCTAGGGCATCATAGGATAATATCGATCATGTGGGTAGACTTTGAAACCAGGTTCATACATGTCCTTCAAAATTCTGAACAAACAACCTCGAATATACGTCTTTGTGTTCAAGACCTAGATATCGGCGAACTAATCAAAAAAGTTTATATGTTCGGTTGCGGTCAAGTCCCCTTCCCCTGTAAATTTAGGTAAGTTTTTTTATGTAATTTTCAGGAAGGTCGTGCAGAGGGACGGGGAGGACCAAAGGCGCATATCTCGCAGCTACTTTAGCAAAAACTCTGGGAGGCGGGGGAGGCCCTTGGCCCCCCGCTCCTCCTCCTGGAGCCACTCCACCTACCCCTCCTAAAACCCCTCCACCTCCTCTTCTGGCGGTCGCCATCGATACTACTGGATAGGAAAATGGTGTGTTATATAGAGGGTTCTAGAAGACTAAAAACGAATTTCTAGCTTCTTCGAGAGACGAGAAAACCGAAGACGGGTTAAAAGAGATGCGAGGACTTGGCTCCTCGGATTTGTAAGAGATGTAACTAGGGGAACCTGCGGGTGTGGAATCTGAGTATATAGTATACTCTTCGAGACTTGGTGAGGTCATGAAATCTAACTGAAGAGTCGGCGGGATATCGATCTCTGATAAATTCACTGGGGGGTTTTTACCTTTATGTACGCCAGAGGTTGTCTGATGGATTTCACTTTTAACCTCAAAGAGAGTTAAAGTTGGGTTGATGGTTTCAGGGAGGGAATTGTGTGAAGTTGAAGGTTCAAATGAACTCTTGGTATTTGGTTTTGGGTACTTAAGTTGGTAAACTGCAGTGGTTGGCTTAAGGGAACCTCTAGTTTTCAGTATTTTTTTGGGATCAGAAACGGGCGTGGTCTGTTTACCCTCCGGGTTTTGTCTGGTGTTCCTTCGACCGGATGCCAGCTTATAAATGTGGAGTCACCAAGTGAAATATAATAAAATCCTTTAGAAGGTGTTCACTCTTTGTTCACTATCAAAGGGAGAAACTTGCAAAAATGTCGTTCTTCCTAGGGAAAAGGTTTCATAACTTCATCCCCAGAAACGGCGCCAAAACGATGTTGTTCCAGAGTCTGTACTTAAGTCTTAGAAAGTACAATGTCTAGGCATCTGAAAGTGAGTAAAGGATAAAAAGGAGAAGAATCAACCTTTGGGAAAGGAAGCTAAGGTTGATTTCCAGGTTGTCATTGTCTCGCTTCCAACTGTTCTTGGATGCTTATATCTCATTCAATCGCGGCCCATGGACGTTCAATAACTGCCCGGGTGGTGGATGTTTTAAGTATGGTATCGAAAATATTCAAAGCTATATGGGTTTGGTCTAACAAGCCGGGTTCAATTTTAGATTGTCTTGCAACGGGGACAGTCATAGAGGAACAAGAAAATTAAAGGAGAGTTAGAGGTTTTTTTGATGCTGTATCAATTTGATCGTATAAAAGAGAACTTTTGAATCCGATATTGAAGATAAAGTGAAAACCAAAAAACTTCTCCCATAACTGAGTTATCTTTTAAATAAATGGTGTGTGAAATGTGAGAAAAACATTAAGCTGTCTATAATGCGAGGCTCCTATCAAGGGAGAATCTCACCCTGTAAACAAAAGAAGAAAAAAGATGAGAAGAAATCTAAGGAAGCATAAAATATGAAGATCTAAAGAGTTCACAGGTCTCGTACCTACTAATAGTCGATACAGAGGAAAAGTTGTAAACGATATAGATGACTAAAAGTTGATCACCACAGTAGAGGTTTTACTAAATTGCAGTGAAACATTCATCAAACATATATATGCGAACTGAAATTGAATATGAAAATACAGAGGAAACAAACTCATAACACAGTCTTGACAGAATCAGGAGCCTTCGGATTGCTTTGTATTAATTTCCAAAAGGAGAGAGTCTCTATTACAATCGACCAAAAAGGTCCAGCCTCTTTTCTTTCTTTTAATTTCATATTTATACAAAATTTTACATGCTAGAATCTCAATCGTTCCAGGAGTTTTTTCGGTTACAAAAAGGAGACTTATGTGTTTCAATTCTTTGTCTTTGTCCTCTTTCGGGCGGATGGAGCACCTTCCTTCCTTTAAACTTCAGGTTCTAAAAATTGAACAGGCAGACACATGTCATTATTTGGTACCCGAAAATTGCCCCTTCGCCTAATGTGTGCAAGTGACGCACCTCTCCACCAACTGGATTATCAACCTGGAAGGTTTCGCTTGGTTGTTTGCCTCAAAGGTGTAACAATCCTTCGCTAACTGTGGCAACCTTCCTCCTACTTGTCGGTCTTCAGTGGTGATAGAACATAACAGTACACTTGGCTTTATTAGCCACTTATCCACTTGGACTATATTTGTCTGGGTTACCTGTGTTATTTCAGCCTGCTCTCTTTCCTTATTCTCCTTGATGTTGAGCAGGTGCTTGGCTATATCCACTTGGCCCAGTGTCCCGGTGTTGCTTTCACTATCAAGACCAAACAAACTTTCATATATTACCCCGAGGGTTTCTTCACAAAAGCTTCTTACCTCTTTAGCTCGCTCTCTGCGCTCTGATATATTTCGTTCCCATGCCTTTAGTAAGATGTTACCTCTGGTCTGCTCTGGAATGGAGAGCTTGGAACTACTGCCCATTTCCTTTTTCATCGTGGCTATAACAGCCTCTTGGAAAACGACCCGAAATGCCCCAGCTTCTCTTTCTCTCAAGGAGATGTCTTCCAGTACTTGATCAATGATTTGGCAGAGGTTTCGAATGGTCTCCACTTTAGCAAGTAAATCTTGTTGAGTTGCCGACACTCTTTTTCGGATTTCTATGGCTTAGGATTGGAATATCCCAATATCATCTAGATTTCGGGGAAATTTAATTTAGCCTGTAACTTCCCTATCAATTCTCCTTGCTAGCTTATCTGTGATTTTCTGGTCTGAGCCATCTACTGTGTATGTTCGAGATCAGATTTGAGTCGCTCGATTTATTTTTAATCGATTTCCCTAGCTAGCTCTATACCTGTGTTCGCCTGATCTCTGGCGGTTGCTTCTGTTGTAGCCAGCTTATCCTCCAAAGTTTTGATCAAGTGGTTTTTCCGCTTCAAATGTTTTTTTAGGGACTCGACATAATATTGGTTGGCTGTAGCAAAATCCCCCAACGTCCCTGCTATCTAAGTTGCAAATTCCTCTTTTTTCATGGCTCTCCCATTAGCAAGGATTTTAAATTTCTTGGTTACTGTGTCTGCTTCTTGATAAAGTTTTTGTTTCACAACGACCTTTCTCTTCTTATCAAAGAAAAATTCATCTGGAGGCAACTCTTCCACAGTTATGGGCATTAGTTCTTCGACGAAAATCCACCTTGCATCTAGGATCCCCTTTGTGGACTGTAGGGGAGTAACAGAAACGATGGGGTTGTCGATTTGCTTGGATGATTTCCCCAGGGTAACAACCGAGGTTGGCTTGCTTGGAGGATTGGGGATATCGGCTTCCTTTTTCAGGCCCCCGGTTTGCTTCTTCTTTTCCTGGTGTTCCTCTTGGTCGGGTCCTGAATCTTTGGAGCCCTTGGCTTCCGTTTTCTGTACATCTGCAGTTGGCAGGTTCTTACCCTGTAAGACTAGGGGAAGGAAACTCCGCCAGTGTTCCTGAAATTTGAACAAATCAACCATCTCCTTGGGCGATAGGTTTTGAATCCGACTTAGAACCTCGCCATAGGATCTCACCCCTCGGAAGATGTCGTCATGAGGCGAATGCTCATGTTCATACCTTTTAAGGCCACAACTCACCATGTGACTACCCACGATCTTGTGTGGATCGTGCTTCTTAAACTCAATGTGGACCAATTTAATATCCTCCAAATTCGTTGCCTTGGATTTTGCGTGTTCGAAATCTAATAAAGAATATGTATTCAAATGAATGGGGAAGGGCGGCCATACCTTCTTCGAAAATCCTTTAAGCTCTTTGTTTATGCCACCAATCACAGTTTGCCTAGCGATTTCGCGACAAACCAGCATGTTCGGTATGAATAATGGTAGAGCATAGGGGGGAACAGAGGTGCCGAAAACCCTGATGTATGAAAATTCCGCCTCTACATACCAATCGGCCACGTTTCTCAAGTTGGTGGCGATGCTATCTGAAATCTTGGGCGGTGGGTTGCTGAAAATGGAGACATGCATTGGTACCATTACCCAATTGAAAATTTTGTATATGAATTTTGTGGCCTTATCTTCCCAAATTTTTGAGTGGTAAACATGGATAGGCTCAGCCTCAGATGGATTCCAGCTCCATCTCA
The DNA here is from genome assembly GCA_009831015.1 of Picea engelmannii. Lineage (NCBI taxonomy): Eukaryota > Viridiplantae > Streptophyta > Pinopsida > Pinales > Pinaceae > Picea > Picea engelmannii. The sequence continues at coordinate 14,507 of WSFP011477217.1, forward strand.
TTAGAGGGAAAGGCGTCATGTAACAAACAGCATCCATGATGTAGGCGGACATAAAAAATGAAGAGGCCTTCCTATTTTCCCTCTGCATCCGATATTCGGTAATTCGGTTGGTTAAACTGTCTGACAATAACCTGGCCCAGTCGAAGGAATAGCCTTCAGCGACTATATGAATCAGAGGCACCCATGGGAGAAAAAAATGCATGGTGTCCTCCTTCCCATACAACCTACAAGTCATCATTGCTATATATTTGAATTGTGATTTCAAGGAAGAGATTGAATAAACTTCGTTACTATCTGCCCTGAACTTTGCGAGGTGCGAGACCCAATCCTTGATCAGATCAGACAAGTTTATGTCGTATTGCTCGCATTATTTCCGCTTAAAACCTTCTAGAAAATCGACATTGTGTGAGAAGTTTGGTGTGGGTGACAATTGGTACATCGCCTACAAATGTTCTGGTCTGAAGGTCCCAATGGTCACCTTCTGCTCGCTAATAATAGTTATGGTCGGGATATCCACATGATCTAGTGCCCATCGGATCATATCATAGTAGGGAAGGAGTCTTGGCCTGGCCGCTACCTTATGCATCTCTGCTTGAACGAAGATTTTTTATTTGGTGGCCTAGTCGTCCCTCTCATTATCACTGGAATCATATGAACAGTTCACCAATTCGGACTATGGCACCTCGGAGACGTATGACTAGCTTCTGACAGAATCAATACTTCGGGGTGAAGTATCTGAAACAATATCTGAGTCTTGCCCTGAATTCTCAGCAATCGCCTTGGACGCTTTTCGTGGAGCCATGATAGAGGACTCTGACTTAGCTCTCCTGTAGTAAAAATGTGTATACATACAGAAATTAGCCTGGTGAGAAAAGCTTCTTTGCGCAAGATAGAAATGAAATTTGAAACAATGAGAGAAAGAACTTTATATCTCGACCATTTAAAACCTCGACGTCCTTATGAACAGAACGGTCAAATCGTTTTTAGAGAAAGATTTAGCAATAAAAACAATATCTTTACCTATCACTTCACCTCATTTCAAATAAATGCCATAAAAATTTTACGGGTCGTGACACAAGTTAGCGCAAAAAACATTTAAATGTAGCCCGTAGACGGTGCGTGTTACTATTTGTATTAATGCACTGATTAATCTGGCTTAGCTTCTTTAATTAGGTTTTCTTTAAGCCTTAATCACCCTTTTCGGCATTCACCGTATCGGGAGATTTCACTTCTATCCTTCGAGCCCCTAAAACCCGAGATCGTGATGACGCGATCTAGTTAAGCAAAAATGTGATCCGGATTCAGTGTTTAATTAATCAGTGTTTAATTTATATCATGATTTCGTGACTCGGGGCTACGAAGGTATAGTTTCTTGGAAGAGTGAATGCCAAGTCGCGAAACCCCGACATTGTTTAACTATGGTTTAAAACGACTTACCCCAGACACTAACCCAGGTGACTTTTGAAACTATCTTGCAACCTCGCCTATCAGAGTTATGACGGTAAGACCTTGGGGAGAGCGATCGCCGAGACGTGAAATCCCGACAACACTTAACTAAGGTTTAAGGAACTTTACTCTCGGCGCTAACCTGGGTAAGCTTTCAAGGTTGTTTCGCGACTTCGTGCATCGGGGCTTGGAAACCGTGTGACTTGTAACTCCCGAAGCGCGATATCCCGAGGTAAATAAAAGTGAAAAATCTCGTTTAACGGTTAAATGGAAATGACTTAGGAGTACGAAGGCCATCGCCACTTCGCATATCAGGACTACTGAGATTTTCAGTGGGTAAAGGTCACAAAGTAAAAGACAACTTAAAGGCCAACCTTTGATTTTAAGAATTACATTTAAACCAGTTAAGAAAGGCGGCTCCAACAGAGAGCAAGGAAAAAGACTAAGTATGGGGTATGGAGAGTAAGGAAAATAATTGAGTATGGAACAGTAGTATAGAGAGGAATGAAGTCATTTAGCATAAGTGAAAATGACTAAGTGTTGGGGGTATTGTCGAATGTGGGAGAAAATTGGCATATATTGGGCATATGACCTATGTTTTATATTCCATAAAATGTTGGATGAAGCTAATGCATAAGGCTTTTCAATCAGAAGATGGATACAAGCAATTTCATTTTTTTAGTATATTTTTCTTTTCTTCTCTTATTGCTCAGAAGAGGAAGCATCCATGTTGGTCTTTGATGAAGAAGAACCACAATATTGAAACTGATTATGAATTCTTAAAACTTGTTAGATCTTCATAATTAATAAGTAAAA